>CM049849.1:20016208-20219339 GCA_027422415.1 Schizothorax lantsangensis | reverse complement strand
AAAAACTTTAATACAGTTGCTTTAATAGGAATCAATCTATATAGTGTTTTATTTTTATATTTGTTCATTCAGTTTCTTGAATGCTCCTGCTAAATATACCTATTGTAGCCTACCTGAAAATAAAACACTGTTTATTTTATTTGTATATTATGTGTATTTGTAATGTGTATCTTTGTTCTCATTTTTTAATAACATAGATAAAATAACGACAAAGATTTTTATCTTCACCCACTTTGGCCTAAATATCCACCATACTTTTTAATATTTTGTTACCTTGAAAGGCTTTGTCTTTATAATAGGGAAATTAGTTTGGCTGTAATGCTTAAACAACTTGCAAAATAGAAAAACCAACATGACAGAATCGTGACAAAATTGTGAATCGTGATATTTCTTAAAAAAAAAAAATAGTGATATGATATTTTTGCCATATCGCCCACCTCTAGCCGAGGGGGACCTTTTTTTATTTTACTGCACTGCATCTTGGTTTTTTAAAAGCTCAAATTCATTCGGTGTGAACAACATAAACATGCAGCTTTGTGGTTAGGAGTCTGATAAACTATCATCTACAAATTCATCCGATTACACATTAATAACCCAGAAAGATAAACAGTTGAAATCATCTGACATGCTCAGTGGAGAGACTTTAACTAATATATTGAAATCTTTTTAAATTAATAAAAAAGATTAGGTAGATGAGAACAACAGATGAGCTTTAATTCTACTGAGGATCAGATCTGTATCACGGAAGTCTCTCATCATTTCATCCCATTTGACTGGAGTCCCAACATTTTGTTTACTTGGCTGTTGTTGGCTTTCCTTTTCTTGCCAAGATTTTCATAATTTCTAAAAACATTAACATAGTTAAAGCTTTTAACATTCTCCCATGATGCCTCACCCCTCTGAGTGAAGTGATGTTGTCTGTGATGAATCTCATGATAAACAGCCTCAGTTGGTGTTCTGTGTAATCCTGTGTACCAGTCAGAGAGAGCTGTGAGTATAGATAAACAAACCTGCTGTCAGTTCACAACACATAATTGATCAAACACAGAATATGAGAGTCTCTGGATCTCTCCTACCTCTCCTCATCACTCTCTTTCGCTGAATCAGTATAAGCAGTGGCATTAAGAGCAGTAAGACCACAACTCCCAGTACAATCACAAGCACTGGGGGGACGGAGAGAGACGCTGCTGGAGGAGTAATTGATCTTAATGCGGCAGAAGTAGTGAACACTGACAAACCTGTCGTTATAAAAACAGACAAACATTAAAAATAATGCAAATATATATATTTTTTAAACAAAATATTATCAGCTCTAAATGCTCAAATAAATAATATTCCTCAGTGTTTGCTGTGACCTGCACAGGTGAGTCCAGCGTGCTCTTTGTGGGAGCAGTCAGTGTGGTTTTTCAGGGAGAGAGGACAGTCCCACAGGTGAATCTCATTCCCTCTGCACTCGACTCTGTTCATCCACACAACACCTTCACCAGCACCAAAGACTGAATTCCCATCAGCCCTCAGTGCTGCTCCACAACCCAGCTGCCTGCAGACCACCTGAGCATCGCTGATGTCCCACTGATCATCACAGACTGAGCCCCACACAGCGTTATGATACACCTCCAGCCTCCCAGAGCACCGGCCCTCCCCTCCACTCAGTCTGAGAGGAACATGATCTAAAACACATCAACCAGCACTGATCAGAAACATTCACATCAAAGTTGTAATAATAATATTAAAATCATAATAAACATACTTGAACACTGTCTCTTGTATGGAGATGGTGAGGTAGAACATGTCAGAAGACTCTGAGGAGACTCGCGTGTTTGATCCTCTGAGATTAAAACATTACAATTTAATTTTCCACTGAATAGAACAAAATAATTAAAAGTCAAATAATAATCATATTTAAACAAACAAAGCATGACAATTTCAAACCATCTTAAATGACTTAAATATCATCTCACTTGAGCAGGTGATATTGGCGACTTCATTATCACAATCATTCAGTCCCCAGGGTGAAGATGGACACTGCCATATAGTGGAATCATGTCGTCGACAATTAAGTTTATCAAGCCAATTATGAGGCTTCAGTGCCTCTGAATAAATGGGTTCACTGCCAGATCTTCCACAGTTCAGCTCTTGACAGATCAGACTCGCTGTGTCTCTGTCCATCTTGTTGTAACATAAATTTCCCCAGAATCCATTGTAGAAACCTCCACATTCCCTTCACAGCCCTCAGTTAACCTGATCTCTTTAAACTCTTGATGGAAAAGGATTTGAATCAACCTCAACTCTCATGGAATGACAGTGTTTTAATTAGGGATGGGAATTATACAGAATTTAATGATTCTGATTAACTTATAAAAAAACAACACTGAACAAACAAACAAAAATACTTAATTCATCAATATATAAAATACTGTTATTGACCAAATGCAAAATGCATATCTTTAGCTGCACTTTGTCATATGAACATCCAGTCTGTAACTGATTTAATTCTCAAAGTTAGCTGTAAGCTGTTTGTCTGTGATTCACTACAAAGAACCGACTGAGATTAGTTTGGGAATCAGGCTTCATTGGTCAAGCTGGATGTTTTGTGCTGTAGGTTCACTAGTGTTATGCTGTGCAGTGTGGAATGAGTGAGTAGTTTAGAAAACTTTAAAAGTTTAAATAAAATCATTATTTACATTATTCTTTACCTGAGCACACAACTCCTACATCCTCCTTGTGATTACAGTCATGTTTTCCCCAGCCTGGAGAAGAGCAGCTCCACAGGGACGTCTCATTCCCCTCACACTCCACCTCATCCAGCCATATGGGTCCAGAACCAGGACCAAACCAGGCTGGTACCTGCTGGTTACTGAGGGCCACTCCACACTGCAGCTGTCTGCACACCACATGGGCATCTTTAATATCCCAGGAGTCATCACACACTGTCCCCCATGAGCCGCTGTGAAAAACCTCCAGCCTCCCTGCACAGTCTCCCCCAGAACCCACCAGCCTGATGGACCCGTGACCTGATATTCAGAGGAAGAAAAACAGTGATTGTACATGCACATTTTTGATCACTAATAACTAAAGAATCTGTTCAGATGTTGATTTTCTCACCAAAGTTCTTTACTGACAGCTGTTGTGTGGAGCTGCAGTTGAGAGTTTGTGTTGTGCTGCGGTTCCTCAGATGAGCTTCACTCTCTGGAGAGAGTATTTATTTGTCATTCAATATTTATCTAAAATATACTACATTTGTTAAAATGTGTAGTTTTAATCTGAAACCCATGACTTCAGTGTGGTGTGAATGTGCTCACCAGAGCAGATGACTCCAACATCTCGTCTGTGAGAACATTCAGCTCGACTCCATGAAGAGATGGAACATTCTGAGAGTTTTGTTTCATTCCCGTCACAATCAAACACATCAGCCCAGATTTCACCACTTCCCTCTCCAAACCAGTCTGATCCCACAACAGACACAGCAATCCCACAATTCAGCTGTCTACAGAGGACACTCGCAGCTCTCATATCCCAGCATGCATCACACACTGTGCCCCATTTACTGAGATACTGAAGCTCCACTCTTCCAGAACAAGAGTCTGAACCATTTACCAGCCTGAGATCAGTGTAACCTGGACAAACAACTGACAGCTCTTTTAAACAGTATGAAACTAGTATCAAGATAATTGAGCAATACAACAGAAGTGTGTTACATATGTAATTTATCTAAAGAGATGTTAAATGTTAATACTCAACCAGAACAGATCACTCCCACATCATTGTCATGGGAACAGCTGTGTATCTGTGAAGATGATCGTGGACAGTCGTGTATCTGAGATTCATTTCCTCTGCACTGAATCTCCTCTGACCAAACACGGCCTTTCCCTTTGTCAAAAGCAGCTGCTCCCAGCACCTGTACAGGAGCCCCACAGTCCAGCTCTCTACACACAACCTCTGCATCCTGCTGGTCAAAGGCAGCGTCACACACTGAACCCCATCCTTCTGTACGAAACATCTCCACTCTACCAGAGCACAGGTGAGACCCGTCCACAAGTCGAAGTCTTTGCTCTGAGTCTTTGAATTATAAAGACAGATACTTAATTAAACCTCTCTACTCACCTGGAACACTAGAGAAAACTGTCATTAAATTTTGACATTTTTTATTTAATTAATTCTCTTAATCTGCACTAATTTTATATGTACGGTGACCGGGAGGGAACATGTTCGGTTCACTTAGTTTTTTCGTGGCCAGGAGATAATTTTGTCGAGGTAACAACAGCCTTATGTTGTGGCCTCAAGATCCTATGTTATTTAGGCTAATTATTATATTAACTATAAGCTACCGGTCTATGTGCGCGATATAGACAGCATTTGAATGAAGTTTATCATGAATAAATGTTACATAAAGTAATAAAGTACATAAAATAAAAAAGGTCTACAAGAAAATATTTTTATCCATCCCAGTCTTGTAAGTCCATTAACTGATCGTCTTTTTCTCGTAATATCTGTATATTATTAATATTATTATTATGTATTTGATTTTCCCTTCATTTCGATCTATTTACTTTACGTTCTGAACAGTTTTGTAAATAATAGCTTACTGTAAATGCCTGAAACACCATGCTATATGGCTCAAGGAAATTTGTAATGGAAGTGCAGTTTAAAGGTTGAGTTTAACATACATTTCATTTTATTTCAGTTAATTAATAGACTATAATTATACATTTTTGTTGATGAATGAATCATTCGCATATGTAAATGAAAAACACAACATGCTCATTTATCGTCACATACAGGGATAAATACAATCATAAAGTCAAATCTTTATTGGTATAATTGTCAGGCGTTTACAGTATTTGCAAAATATATGGTAGCATAATAATAGAAGCATAATTATAGGCTACAGAATGTTAATTAGGTAAAACGATACACGAATTGAAAGGGGAAATAAGCATAACAATAAATATACAAATATAGCCCTAACCAGTTTATATAAGAATATTATATAATATTATTATATTACAGTTAATTAATACAGACAAGGCAGGGCAGACACAGGAACAGTAACGAGTAGACCAGACAAAAGGGAAACTGAACAGGCAGGAACTTAAATACAAGTGTAAATTAACAACACACAGCTGAAACTGAATTAACTAATCAAACTAAACAAGGACAGGAAAATTACCAAATAAGGAAACAGGAACAAACACAGGAAAAACAAAACCAAAACAGACCATAACTGTGACAATCAGTTAATGAAACCGAACATGTCCCCTATATGTATGTAATTTTATCTTCCATTTGTAATTTTATAATCTTCATTAAATAAACAACATAATTAAGATTATCAAATCAGACTGTCTGGAAATACAAAAGACATGACATATTTAATGGTGATTCTCTTCATCATAGTTTATTGTAAGATAATAAGGAATAGGATTAATATATTATTATGAACAAAACAATTAAACAGACTGTCTGTTTCATAAGATTGATAGTGATGTTTGTAAACACCAGCATAAGTTATTGCTTGAGTGAGAATTATGAAAGAGAGGGATAACAGTCTGAGGTTTGGATCATCTTACCTGAACAAATGACACCAGCATCTTGACTATGATCACAGTACTGTATATGCTCGCTCTGTGAACTGCAGTCTTTCAGTGCAGTCTCTGATCCACTACATTCTACAAAACCCATTGAAATTGGTCCTGATCCTTGTCCAAAGTGAGCATCATATGTTGGTTTTACAGCCATCCCACAGTCCAGCTCTCTACACACCACTGCAGCATCGGTCATATCCCAGTACACCTGACACACTGTTCCCCAACGACCATCATTATAAACCTCCACTCGACCAGCAACAGGGATTATTACCATTCACCAACCTCACACTCACACTGTCTACACCTGAGAGAGAGACAATTAGTGAACATACCAAACATAGTATGTAGTAAAGTGTAACATTACATGTAAATTATTTCAGCTCATATTAAATAGATTACCTATTGACCCTCAGTATGTACCTACCAGAAGTGATGAGTTTTACCATATAACACAGAAACATCAGCATCAGACAGTTCTCCATCGTCTCCTTCTGCTCGACACACAATATTTCATCAACTCAGAACACAGCACAAGTTTCTCGTCTGCTCCTCAAACACACTGAAGAAACTGGCTCCTGTCGGCCCCCTAAAGAGAGAGAGAGAGAGACTCACAGCTGCCAATGACACTCACTGTTACCTTATTAGACACAACAGAGGAAATCATCAAACACAATCAGTGACAAATCAGAAAGCAGCATTTTGATTTTCTCCATATATATCAATAAAGTGTCAGCGCTGATGAGCAGGACTCCTCCTCCAGCGTGAAGAGACACTTCACTGAGGACAGACTCGTGTCAGTCAGAAGTCAGTGTGGAGATAAAGTCACTAAACTTAAAGCAGATTGATACAGAAACACTGCAGCTTATATTCAGCATCAAAACCTGAACCTGAACACAGCTACTAAAACTTTACTTCACACAGAGAGAAAGTTGATATTTGCTATAGATATACCAATTTTAATAAACTGAACATTTAAAGTTATTTTGGGGATAATGTGCATAACATTAAGGGAATTTTACTACATTGTTATGATATTCTAACAAGAGCACAATTAACTTTTTTTTTTTTTTTTTACTTTAATAATGTTATAAAATGAATTGGACTATTTGTGTACAACAAATAGAGGGCTATTCAAACAAGATTAGCAAATAAACACTGGTTTCTATTCCAGAGATTTTATATCAAATACATTTGTATCTGTAGATGCGAGTTTAATACTGCATTGTGTAATTCATCCAGCAGATGACAGCAAAACACTTCTTATTGTAAAGAGGAGCAGACAAGAGTCTTACATTTGTGTCTCCACATTAGGGGTCGACCGATTATCGGCCTGGCCGATTATCGCCGTCGATATTAAGCATTTTTATGATAATCGGTATCGGCCATTTTCAAAATCGATGTGCCGATAAAATAATTTAATTTTGAAATGCGCTATTTGGCTCTGACGCAGCCTGTCGGAACTCACCACTCTGTGGGCTAGAGCAGTCTCCGCCCACCGCGCATCTGATTTGTTGGGAGTCACGAGTCCAACCAATCAGTGTGGAAGATTAAGGCACTCTCACACCGAAAGCGCTTGCTAACTGGAGCTGCTTGTTTCAGTGGTCACGCATCAGTTGTCTCTCAAAGGCAGCAGCAGACGTTGCTCAAGTTGCAATAAATCACAATCCACTACACTGAAGTTGCAAAACACCTCAATATTATCTACTTATGGTTTCCGCGATGGAAAACCCGGACGGAATCGCGGAATCCAGTCATATAAATGGAATTTACTGTATAACGCGGAGTCACGGAATTTGTCAAAGTTTGGATGAATTAATCAAAAGTAGGTCAGTACACTTACATCGATTTGCGCCAGGGCCGGCGCCACGGGGGGGCGTGAGGGGGCGTCGCCCCCTCACTCGGACTATCCCGCCCCCTCACTCAAGATGAGTGTGAAAATAGATTTTATTTATGAAATATAATGGTTTATTTAAAAAGCACAGTTGCCAAACGAATAGGCTTTCTAGCATTAATATGATGCTACTATAGCAAACATTTAGGACAGTCTGTTTCACAAAGTCGCATTTGAATTACATCTGACCAGAGCATGTGAGTGAGCGGAGCGTGGAGCGAGCGTGGAGCGGAGCGTGCGAAATATAGTCGGAGCACGGAGCGGGTTTTTATCCAAAGGCCGGAGCGATCGCTCTGTCTCGCTCCTGTTCCGCTCCAATACCGCTCACACCACGAGCCTAGGGCATGCACAAATCCACCCAGAATTCACCTGTGCCTTCAACAATTAACAAAACTGTCAGCCTACACTTCAAAAATCGTTCGTTGTGAAGGAGAGATGGAGTTCGTGAAATATTTCCAAAAGCAAACCGACAGGTCATACAGGTGCACAATTCCTGTCAAAAAATAGATGATAACGATGTTGAACATGAACAGGAATGTGGTGATACGATTTCAGTAAGTATATAGGATTCGTATTTTAATCTAAAAAGACATCATGTGGAAACATGACAGTGTGCTGCGCGAACATGGGGAGGCCAGAGCAAAACGTGAGCATTTTGAATATGGTTGAAATAGGAAATATTGGCTAATAATCAATTAAATAAGTTTTGTCATACGAATATTTTAATGTAGCCTACTTAACCCTGTCCGTGATTTTTTATTTCATAGAGAAAGAGATATAAATATATGTTCTATTTTGACTGATACTTAACCCTGTCCGTGATTTTTTATTTCATAGAGAAAGAGATATAAATATATGTTCTATTTTGACTGATGTTGCTGTGAGTTCTTTATAGGTAGGCTGCGTGGCGGACGCGTCGTGGAGCGGGTTTGCTGCGTGTTGATTTTCCTTTCCGCGCCTATGTTAACAGATTAGAGCAGCCACACTGCCTGCGGAATATGCGCGTATCAGGTGCGCGGTCCAAACACACCGCAACCGCGGCCCTGCGACAGAATAGAAGTGAAGCGGATTTTTCCGCAGCAGTTATGCAACAAACCCGCTCCAGGTCCGCCACGCAGACAGTGTGTCCCAAGGCCATGGGCGGCGCTAGGGGGGGGATAGCAGGTGCTCCAGCACCCCCAAGAAAAACCAAAGCACCCCCATAGCACCCCCATAAAAAAATGAAATAAAATAAAAACATTTGACTCATTAAACACATGCATAAATACGGCAATGCAATAACGTGATTTGCAGTCGCACGTAATTTCAGCATTTTATTTAAAAAATGGATCGGTTCCTTGTGCCAAGTACTACTGGCCTGCCCCAACTAAAGATTTTTCTAGTCAACTATTCGCACGTTTATATTAAGTTGATAGTATAAAAACCATTTAACCATTATTTATTAATAAACTAGTGCTTTCTCAGACTCAACATCTCCACAGTGGACGTGCCTTTAATAGAGAAATGCACCTATACGGACTACATAATCAGAGAAGATTTGTTTTTTTATTTTAATTGGTTTTCAAGCTTTCTGCAGATTTATTTCTTATGTCTGTGAGCTGGTTCATTGTTGTGACGCCCTCCATTCACGGAGACTGCATGATACGACAGAAAGCACATCCGGGAGTGTAAGCTCTTTCCGCAGGAAAAAATAAATAAATAAAAATAATTGCGTGCGCGCCCCCATGCATAGGCTAAGCGTGATAATACTCCCACATTCCTCATAAACATTTGAAATGCGCCTATATAGTGATTTTATTATTCATATAAAAATAATAATAATAACAACCTGTTTTGGTCATATTTACTATTAATTGCCCAGCTCCCCCTGTCATTGATCTAGCACCCCCTCAGCACCTGCGTTCAAAATTCTCTGGCACCGCCCCTGCCCAAGGCTTCGGTTGAAAACGGCAGGTGTTAGGCATGCAGAGGAATTTTAAATATGAGCGAGCGTGGAGCGATTTCACCGGAGCGGGATGAAATTGTAGGTGAGCGGGGAGCGGAATTGAGCGGAGCGGTCTGGTGCGACTTTGAGCGGTGGAGCGGGGGGAGCGAACACCCACGTGAGCGGGGAGCGGAAATTCTCACCGCTCAGCTCCGCTCACATGCTCTGCATCTGACACACAAACTTCCCGCGCAAGCGGTTCAACTAAATGCAGGCATTATGCAGCACTACTGACTAAGCTAAAGGTATGATGAAATACTTTTTAAAATGTTTAATAGAGGGCTAGATTATCATAGTTAATTGATTATTTTGCTGTATGCTGTTCAGTTTGTTAAACTTAAAATGATGCATCTGTTAAATGGGCCGCAATGAATGTGTTATGTCAGGGAATCGGTCACAATAAACTTGTGTTTCATTGTAAAACAGACACAATTAAGTATTTCTGGTGGTTGTGGTGGTGTACCGCCGCTCCCTATAAGCAGAGTACGCAGTTTGCATAGGGCATAATTTAAAAAAAAAAATTAAATTCGTTCTATATTAATATATACATATACATAAATAAAAATATAAACATGAACAGATAGCCTGTATATAATGATAAAAAATGAACGCAGTAGCTAAGCATATGTGACGCGCCCTTCCCGCATCTGCGCCCGCGCTCTCGCCCGCCCACACGTCATATTTGCGGCTGAATGCAAATTATCATAAATGATCGAAAACTATGCCCGGGAAAAGACATCAGCAGTCCAGGGCCCAGAAAGGAAAAAGGAAAAAGAAAAAAGCCCAAGATGAAGCCCGTGCATCATTTTCATGTAAATTCATAATCCTGTGAAACTTTTTTTGGCTGTTGACGTTAATAATGTCTAATAATTTCACCATCAGCATCTACCTTAATTTTCTCTTTGAGTTTCCATGTTCTTGTAGCCACGGTAACCACAAATTAACCGTGGTTTTGTTACTTCAAATAATAATTTGCAAATAAGTATTGAGATTTTTTTTTTTTTTTTGTGGTTATAAAAACAGACCTAAGCGAACAATAGCCTTTAAAATGACTTATAAAACATTATATAAAACAATGAGGCAATAATGATCGGTTAATTACTGTTAAAATACATAAAGTAATACAAAATATACAATTTATGTACATTATTATTACAAATGCCTGCAAAGGGCACCAAAGGCCTGGTAATTGCTGCTGTTACACTTACAGGACGATCAAGTCCTTTAATATCGACCAAATATTTAATTAAAATATCCACTTAATCTTTTATTTTTGGCCACCTTTTTGCAATAGAAATGCTACAGCCTCTATAATTTCTTCAAGAAAAACATGTGAACATCACAACCCTTACAAAAATTTTAATTTTACTTAATTTTCTTTTGTGTGATTTCTGAATGCTTTGGACTATAAAATCGATCTGACAGCTGTATTAATAAAATCATAGCCATAGGTGGTAACTGTAATTGTAATTTGTAAATAATTCAATTTAATTACAATTTATTTATTTACTTTTATATTTTATTAAAGGTCTATTTTGACCCCTATAGTTTTTTTTTTTTTACTTCCATAATATTTTGGGGAGGGGGCACAACAGTACAATTCTGCTTAGGCACCCATTTGGCCAGCAGCGGCCCGTATTTGTGGTAAAACTGCTGCCCTAAGACATGTTATTTCCTGGATGTCAGATTTTCGAATTTGATGCGATTTTGTTTTATTATACTCTGCCATCTGTATTTGCTAAGTAGGCTACCTTTTAGTAGGGTCATTCACTCAGAACGCATTTTTCATTCCACTGCGGTATTTTCCATTGTATTTCAAAGTAAATGCGCCACGGATGTCTTTGAATTTGAATGCTGCTCTCTCGTCTTTTATAGCAGCTTCTCCACGCTTAATACATCATTCTAAAACACTGCACTAAAAAAAAAAAAAACTCTTCCACTGACCTGTCTCGCGACCAAAACACTATCTGTGTGTGAACCCAGTATTGTAGTAGTAGCGCGGGCAGGCTTGTTTACGGTCCGACAAATACGTGAATGGGCCACATATGTTTTTATTTATTTATTTATTTTTACTTTACGCTACGTCATCGCCCCCTTTCGTTACCTCAGTCGCCCCCTCATCAGTGCTGCGCTGGCGCCGGCTCTGCCTACGAGTAGGTACTCTTTAGTTACAAATAGGTACGCTGTAAATTCTGTTTAATTATGTGATACATTGCGGGCTGTAATCTAAAGCGTTACCTAATATTGTCATCTGAAATGCTACATTGTAATCAAACATCTTGAAGCAAATAAAAAAAAAATCCCATAATATTCTGATCAATTCCAGAAAGTAACATTTCTTCATCCCTCTCTCTGTTTTTTTTTAATTTGTGTACTTACCAGCTGTGATGAGTATTACAGCTGCAGACAGTAAAATGAACATCAGGCATCTCTCATCATCCTCAGCATGATTAACTGAACACCCAGTACAAGCTTCTCCGCACTGATGATACAGAAGTACAGGCTTCCTCTCAGCCTCCTTAATGAGAGAGAAAGAGGTCCAACACCCTCCAATCACACTCGCTATTACCTTATTAGACACAACAGAGGAAACCAGCAAACAACTTCAGCGACAATTTAGAGGAAACTTTTCTGATTTTCTCCATATGTTACACCCCCCGCACAGAAGGCCGTGTTGACAGATCAGAAACTCCTGTAAAAACAGGAAAAATTGAGGAGACAGGAGCAAGCGTGTCTGTGTCACATATAATCTCCAGTAATTGTTTATTCAATGTTTTTTTTCACATTGTAATCAAATAAAGCTTTATCAATAAAGTATTTATTTTTGCTTATTACTGCACAAATATCATTCTTTTCTCTCTATTGTCAAAATAATGTACATTTCTCTTTTACATTTTATCCCACAGAAACTGATACATTTGAGCTCTTCTCATAACTCCTTTGAATCTACTCAGACAAGCCCAAAAAGATATTTTATGCATATAATATCATCACACATGACTATTGAGTATTTAAAGCGCAGAACCAGAGAAATATGTAAACCATACACTTTTAACATTCTAGTTACTGATTTTCTAATCAGGACTGACATCATGTTACATTAACATCAATTTTTCCTTCTGCATTGGCAGAAAATATCATTTTTTTTACATTCGTTTGCACTGGAATGTCTGTTTGAAACATTTAACAGAAGAAGTGCATTAATATTTATAACTAGAATTAAACAAACACAAATATAATATGAATAAACAAAGCCTGTATGAATCAAATTAAATGCATTTCACAAGTCCATGCGTCCATTTCACAGCGTCCACAAAATGTCGGACGATCTACGCATTTTCAATATCTGTACAAACCGGAACATTTGTCTGTGTCCACATCATCTCCAACAATTGCCCCCCTTTCTAGGACCCTACTTTTTTTGTAACAACAGCGCCACCTACAGAACTGGATCACCAAAGATAGACGACATGGACAGCAATCAGAGTGTAAGTAACTTTATCGATTTTCAGTTAAGTTTTATTTTCTAACGTTAAAACGATGCAAAGTTTATCAAGTGAGAACTGCTAAGAAAAAATAATTAATTCCCACGAATTAAGCCTTGTTGATTTAATGACTGTGATATGTATATCTAGCCAGCACATTTATTAAACTTAAAAAGATGATAAAAGCATGTTGATGTGAGATGTGTCAGATTTGCCTGTAGCTTGCTGTATTAGTGTGAAAACTTATTTAATACTCATTAGCCCCTTTCACACAGTAATACCAGTAAATTGCCATAAAATTACCGGAACGACTTTACCAGTAAATTCAAAAATGTGCTGTTCACACAGGTAACAACGTTCCGTCTTTTTTTCGGAAAAGCACCATTCACACATAGGTTTCAAATTACCGGTAAATTCTGTGACATCATTAACCAGAAACAACCTCTTAGTAGTTATATGATAGGCTACTGAGCTGGGGACTACTTTCAGGCGCTGCGTCATATCACTGCACCTGCTGCACAGATGGCACGGCAGCAAAGTTCTTTGATTATTACGCCTGAATGAGAGTATAGTTCCTAGACATAGCCTAGAAAATCACAACTTTTCATTTTCCGTCGGTCTTAGTACACGATGTAACTACAGAAGTGTCAAGTTTTAAATAGGAAAAATATCGAAACTGTTTGGTCATTTTTGAGCGCGATGCTAATGGTCTAATCAGATTCAATGAACTATGCTAAGCTAAAAGTGCTACCGCCAGACCCGGAGATCGACTGAATGGATACAAAAACAGTAAAACTCAACTTTTTAACTCTTGGGGACTTGGAAAATGAGCCTATTTCCAAAAAAGTGGAGTGTTCCTTTAAAGCAAACTAAGACCACTTATAAATAATAATAGTAATATATTTAACAGCCATAAGATTGGATATCAAATCAGATGAACATGTACACATTTGCTTTGAACTATTTTTATTGTAATATCAGTTTGATGGTAAGTTACCCTTTAGACAACTGTTGATAAGTAACTCTGCAACTACATGTCAACTAGCATTGTAAATTAAGTGGATTTATTATGGTATTCATTGTGTGTTATACATAATCATACACTTAAAAAGTTATAACCAAAAATGCGTAAGTATTATAATTGTTATGATTATTTATGAGATGATTGTAACAGTGACTCGGTCGGACACAGTGATAACACAGTGAGTTTATTTGACAGGCTGAGGATATGAGAGCTGAGTTTGGAGACAGGAGGTGAGTAGAACCACTTCGTGGTTTCCGTGGATAGGTTGGAGGGTAATCACAGTCTTTGTTTTCCACAGGAATGAATGGAGATGGAGCCCAGGAGAACAGTATTGTAGGGAGCACACACACACACCACAACGGGAGGAGAGCTGACGATGGAGAACACAACTGGAAGGAGAAGTATCAGGTGAGTAACAACAGGTAAGCATCAAACAGAGAATACTCAAGGTGGAGATACCAGGAGCAGAGTCCACTACGTGTTTACGAGATCGGACCAAGACTGAAGCTGAGGTGTGTGCTTATGTAGAGCTGGGGTGATTAGATGCCAATGATGTGCAGGTGTGTTCAATCAATGCTCAAGTGAAACCAGGTGAGGGCGTGCACTGTGATAGGAGAAGGTGGAGGACAGACAGACCCGTAACATTACCTCCCCCTCCCGGAAGGCACGTCCCGCGCCGTAATAGTAACACCGGGGAGGGGGGGTGGGCGCCCTGGAAGCTGGTGATTGGCAGAGACTCTGGGGAAGCCTCCAGGGCGGATCCGGGGAGCCATGGCGGGACAGGAGACTCGGGAGGCCATGGCCGTATTATTTTTCTTGAAGGCCATGGCAAAGCAGGGAGCTTGGATGGCTCTGGCGATTGAGCCATAGTGGCCCAGATCACTGCCCCGAGCATGGCCACTATGGCTACCAGGATCATAGGTATATAGCCCCCCCAAAAAAATTTGGGAAACTTAGGGACCTTCCTCCTCTGGAAGAACTCTGGTGTGTGCTCCGGAGGAGCGGGCTCTTGAGGGGGCTCCGGAGGAGCGGGCAGCGCGGACACTTGGGGGCGCTCAGGAAAGCTTTACGGGACCAGCGGGGACCCAGAAGAGCTGGACGGGACCAGCGGGGACCCAGAAGAGCTCTGGCGAGGAGCAGGCACAGGAGGGCAATTGCGAGGAGCAGGCACTGGAGGGCACTTCGCCGTGGCCGGCGGCATCATCATCGTCGCTTCGGGCGACGGAACCATCTTCGCCGTGGACGGCGGAGATTCAGACTTCGCCGCAGGTGGCGGCTGGCTTGGAAGATGGGGAAATGATTTCAGCGCTGACCTGACAGATGTTAATGACGGGTCCAATACTTTCGCCCTCAGATCACAGTCTTTGTTTTCCACAGGAATGAATGGAGATGGAGCCCAGGAGAACAGGATTGTAGGGAGCACACACCACAGCTGGAGGAGAGCTGACGACGGAGAACACAACTGGAAGGAGAAGTATCAGGTGAGTAATAACAGGTAAGCATCAAACAGAGAATACTCAAGGTGGCGATACCAGGAGCAGAGTACACTACGTGTTTACGAGATCGGACCAAGACTGAAGCTGAGGTGTGTGCTTATGTAGAGCTGGGGTGATTAGATGCCAATGACATGCAGGTGTGTTCAATCAATGCTCAAGTGAAACCAGGTGAGGGCGTGCGCTGTGATAGGAGAAGGTGGAGGACAGACAGACCCGATACAATATAAGTTTTTTTCTTATTCCTTTATTAGGCTATACCTGATAATGAGCTAATTAGTTACATTTAAGGGGGTTAATCAATATATTTCAAGAAGCTAAGACTTAAGATAAGTTTCAGTTTTTTAAAGATTGAAATAAATTTTAATTTATATTTTAAGTGTAAATTCATTTGTTTAAATTTAAAATTGTTACTCTAGCAGGTATCACACACTTTGTAATTAACATTTGTTTCATTATAAATCAAAAATATCAGGAAATAAAAAAATGTTCCTGAGATTCAATATCGTTTACAATATGTACAAACATTACTACAAACTAATGCACCAGGGTCCTAGAACTTGGGTCCTGAAACTGCAGCCTCCGGTTGTAAGTCAAACATACATTAAACTGATTTCAGGGACAGGAAACGTTCCAGTTTATTTACAGCATCAAAGCTAGCACCTGCAGATATACAAATACAAACTGCTTCATGCTTCTCGCTTTGAATTCATGTTCACAAATATTAGTTGGATGCAAACGAAATTAACTGTTTTAATTATTATTTATTCAGAAGTTTATTTTAGCAACGCTTGTCAAGTACACATATACATATATTAATACATAGCAGTATAATATATCTTAAAAAATTAAAAAGACAATAAAGTATACTTATGACCATACACAGTTCATCATACAACCCTGCTGAAAAAAACAATAGAAAATGTAATGGATTTAATGGTTATAATGGTAATTGTATTGGTTTTAATGGAAACTATAATGGTGTCTACTGGTATGTGATGGATTCTATTGGTGGGATGTTAAATCCTATTGGGAAAATGCCCAAAACACACCACAAAAAGTAATTTTGTAATGGTTTTACTGGAAAAAGCTAATGGTTTATAATGGTATTTTAATGGAAACCATTGGAATTTCTGTGATGGTTTCTATTGGGCTTCTTTTGTTTTTTTTAGTTTGTTTTTTCTTAAGAATACTGGACCAAGTTTGCAGATGTACATGTTTAATACTGCAATACTGATCTGCTCCTGTAGGTGGCAGTAAAAAGAGATGACAAGAGACTCGTTTGACTGTAAACAAAATACTCTTGTCTGTGCCAGAACGATTTTACTCATAAATATTTGACTGCAGTATACTGACCAGAGAAACATTTATCCTGACAATACTTCAGGAATTAAGTCTTGTTTTCAGTTTGCTGTTTAGAATCAGAACAATTCCCGAATTAATCTTTTGAGTCGGTTCTTTAGACTGCATTGTTCAGTGAATCATTGAACTGAATCACTGGAGTTCACTCAGCAAAACTGTAATGAGATATTAACATCGAAATAATTAAATGAGCGCTCGACGTCATACAACAGGTGACTGTGTTTGTTTTATATTTATGGATATGAATGAATGAGGCATTTATATAGCGCTTTATTGTGTATTGCTGTACAACCAAAGCGCTTTACACTCATGTGGGTGGGGGGGGGGGGGTCTCTCCTCAACCACCACCAGTGTGCAGCATCCACTTGGATGATGCGACGGCAGCCACAGGACAACTGCGCCAGTGCGCTCACCACACACCAGCTACAGGTGGAGAGGAGAGAGAGAGATGGAGCCAATTCAATGAATGGGGATTATTAGGAGGCCGTGATTAACAAGGACCAGTGGAGGGAATTTGGCCAGGACACTCTTTTACGAGAAGTGCCATGGAATTTTTAATTCCCTCAGGACCTCGGTTTAACGTCTCATCCGAAGGACGGTGCTTGTTGACTGTGTGGTTAGTGTCACATTAGTGTCCCCATCACTATACTGGGGCGTTAGGACCCACACAGACCACAGGGTGAGCACCCCCTGCTGGCCTCACTAACACCTCTTCCAACAGTAACCTAGTTTTCCCAGGAGGTCTCCCATCCAGGTACTGACCAGGCTCAGCCCTGCTTAGCTTCAGTGGGCAACCAGTCTTGGGCTGCAGGGTGATATGGCTGTGAGCTGCACTGCGGTTCTGACGTTAAACATTATTACTGTATTGTTAAAGTTATTATAAAGTGATTCATATGGTTTATAAAGACGAAATGTCTTTTAAACACAATTGTTGTATGTGATAATTTTTTTTCTCTTTTGTAAAAATTACTTAATGCATACAAAATAATTGTAAAGATTTATTTGTTTCAGCATTATCCACTGACAAAACTCCAATACTTGCTGTGACGATGCTGAGGGCTGTTCAATCACAGATGGTCATTTGTGCTTATGTTTAAGATGTCTTCAATTGTCACCGCGGTTATGCATTAAAAGGTAAGATCAGACATTTGAATTCAGCTGCTGTGTCTTATTGAAATACACACAAAAATGTATTGCTATTAACAAGGCCAAAAAACAATACAACAAAATCTCACAAAGGCTTAGAAGTTTTAATACAAAAAAGGGAGAAACACAAAAACCTGAGATTTGACATATCAATAACAATATCACTCGAAGCTTTGAAGCGAGACAGCTGTAATCATTAGGCCTTCTTCTTTGTTGGACTCCTCCTCCACATCATCATAATCTGTTATTAAAAACAAATAATGTCAAATGTTATAACTGGATGAATATATTAAAAGTCTAAAAAACCCTGGAAAATTATGAAGATATTAAAATATAAATCAAGATAATACAATGAGAACAAAAGGGTTACAGTAACTTACCCAACAGGTTTCTCACATCTTCACTGACTCTCATCACGTCATCATACTCCTCCTGAACTCTCTCTGATCAAGAATTACATGAAAATATATCATAAACACTTTATCTCATTTGAAGGATCCCTTTTCCTTTAAATGACTTGATTACACAGAACACATGTCTGATACTCATGTAAACATGAAAAGGGTGAAAAATGTAGTTCTGTGCATCTCACCTGTTACACCTTGAGATCTCAGTCCATTAATGATGACATCATCATAATTCTCTGGTGTGTCCACTACACATAAAAATATGAGTTAAAATTAAAAATGTATAATAACAAAGTATGTAGTATGTAAAAAAGTTGATAAAAAAGTAAAACACCTTTTTTGATGTCAGAGTTCAGTCCGCTCGTCATGACATCATCATAGCTCTCAGGTGTGTCTTCTACAAATTCACACATTCATTACATTCAGAACAAATCTGAAATATCTATCTTCAACATACTGTAATATTTTAATTTAGAAGTATATTCTATGCTGTTGTAGAGTAAGAGAGAGACACCTGTCTCATGATCTGCTTTCAGTCCATCAGTGATGACATCATCATAGTATCCCGGAGTGATTTCCTTCAGAATCTCTTCTGCATCAACACACAATATGTTTGGATACAAAAGCCAAAATATGTTCTTGTTGCAGATAATGAGACTGAAAATGTATTAAACATTTGGTAATGAATCATGTGATCACTGACCTTTTAGGCCTCTGCCATTGGTGACATCATCATAATATGCAGTCTTGAACTCTTTTTCTTAAAAAGGAGAGCAAACTGTTAATATATAAGTAAACAACAATATTTGAATAGAATTGAGTCATTAATCAAACATGTAATATAATTTGTTCTTTTTTTATTTTTATTAAGTGAATTAATTAAGAAGATTGTTTGAGTGGAATGTGGAATGAATATGTGCTTCATCTCTCTAACCTGAGAGAAGCTCATCAGCATCTTCATACCCAGAATGCAGTTCTTCAGAGATGAGACTCCCTGTTAAAGGAGATCAGAGCAGTCAGAAACATGTTCATCATTACAAACAGACTGAATACTCATTTCCTTTGGATCATAAAGAAGGCAACACAGCACAAATATTAATTATTAACATTTTAAAAGCATTATAGGCAGAAATCCCTTTTTGTTCTGCCTTTTAGTAAACACACAAGTATCCTCACATGAACCCATTCCTCACCGCCTTCCAGAAATACACACACACACACACCTGCACTTACACTTACACATATTAACACTTCCTTATGACAATCTAAAAATACTCACAGGAAGAGACACACACACACACTCTCTCTCTCTCTCTCTCACACACACACAAACATGCACCTGCAGCTCTGTGGTTTTCTGTCAGGAATTCTGTGGTTTGAAGCAGGAGGTTTAACAGGACTAATAATAGATGAACATCAACTGTCTGACAGACTCTTATTAATGGTATTAAATTAGATTGATGGCTCATGTCTCACCCCTCTGAGTGAAGTGATTGTGTCTGTGCTGAATCTCCTCATAAACGGCCTCAGTCGTCGTCCTGTGTCTCCTCTTAGAGAGAGCTGTGAGTGTAGACAGACAAACCTGCTGTCAGTTCACAACACATGACTGATCACACACTGAATAAGACACAATATGACAGTCTCTGGATCTCTCCTACCTCTCCTCATCACTCTGTTCTGCTGAATCAGTATAAGCAGTGGCACTAAGAGCAGTAAGAGCACAACTCCCAGAACAATCACAAGCACTGGGGGGACGGAGAGAGACGCTGCTGGAGGAGTTTGTGGAGGAGAGACTGACGTTGAGCGCACTGGAGGAGAAACTGGAGGAGAAGCTGATGTTGTTGTGGCAGGAGTAGTGGACACTGACAAATCTGGCAAAACAGACACAAACACATTCAATTCATGATTGTCTTGAATACATAAAAAGATCATAAAATGAATAATATTAGTCAGTGTTTGCTGTGACCTGCACAGGTGAGTCCAGCGTGCTCTTTGTGGGAGCAGTCAGTGTGGATTTTCAGGGAGAGAGGACAGTCCCACAGGTGAATCTCATTCCCTCTGCACTCGACTCTGTTCAGCCACACAACACCTTCACCAGCACCAAAGACTAAATTCCTATCAGCCCTCAGTGCTGCTCCACAACCCAGCTGCCTGCAGACCACCTGAGCATCGCTGATGTCCCACTGATCATCACAGACTGAGCCCCACACAGCGTTATGATACACCTCCAGCCTCCCAGAGCACCGGCCCTCCCCTCCACTCAGTCTGAGAGGAACATGATCTAAAACACATCAACCAGCATTGATCAGAAACATTCAGATCAAAGTTTCAAGTTGTGATAATAATATTAAAATCATAATAAACATACTTGAACACTGTCTCTTGTATGGAGATGGTGAGGTAGAACATGTCAGAAGACTCTGAGGAGACTCTCGTGTCTGATCCTCTGAGATTAAGACATAATTAATTAAAATAATTAAAAGACAAAAAATAATCATATTTAAACAAACAAAGCATGACAATTTCAAACCATCTTAAATGAGTTAAATATCATCTCACTTGAGCAGGTGATATTGGCGACTTCATTATCACAATCATTCTGTCCCCAGGGTGAAGATGGACACTGCCATAAAGTGGAATCATGTCGTCGACAATTAAGTTTATCAAGCCAATTATGAGGCTTCAGTCCCTCTGAATAAATGGGTTCACTGCCAGATCTTCCACAGTTCAGCTCTTGACAGATCAGACTCGCTGTGTCTCTGTCCATCTTGTTGTAACATAAATTTCCCCAGAATCCATTGTAGAAAACCTCCACATTCCCTTCACAGCCCTCAGTTAACCTGATCTCTTTAAACTCTTGATGGAAAAGGATGAGAATCAACCTCAACTCTCATGGAATGACAGCGTATTAATTAGGGATGGGAATTATACAGAATTTAATGATTCTGAATAATCCTAACAATTACAGTTCATTAATAGTTCCATTAATTTTTGGCAGTGGTTATTTACACTAAGTGAAAATAGCAGTATTTTTTAACAATATGCTATTTATACTAAGTGTAAATTGTTAAAATTAACAGAGTGTCTATTTACACTAAGTGTACGTGTAAATAGCTATAGATTCTGTTTACACTGTTAAAATAGCAAGATTTTCTGCTATTTATACTACTTATTACAAATAGTGGAGATTATCTGCACCTCAGTATTGTACATTATAAAACAGTACGCAATAATAACGTACTGAGTGAAAATTATAGTTTTAATTCAAATTATTAAATGGATGCCACCTTATTGGGACAATAAAGCCCTCCCTACACCATTCCCTACCCGATACTTTATTTTCAACATTTTGATTATTTCCTTCTTTTTTGTTTAAAATAAATGTCTTTCCGTTGCGATATGAGATTTGAAGAGGGAGAAAAAAAGTTTGGCAAAAGGCGAATACGAACTCGAGTCGATCGCGTCAAAAAGCACTCGCTGTACCATCTACATCACTGAAACTGATGCTCAGCAAACGTCTTTTGTTTAGTGTTGACTGTCTCAATCACATGTTGGTGGGCGGAGTTAGTGTAAATAGACACTCTGTTAATTTTTATATAAAAACAACACTGAACAAACAAACAAAAATACTTCATTCATTAATATATAACATACTAATACTGACCAAATGCAAAATGCTTATCTTTAGCTGCGCTTTATCATATGAACATCCAGTCTGTAACTACACTGATTTAATTCTCAAAGTTAGCTGTAAGCTGTTTGTCTGTGATTCACCACATGAACCGACTGAGATTAGTTTAGGAATCGGGCTTCATTGGTCACGCTGCATGTTTTGTGCTGTAGATTCACTAGTGTTGTGTTGCAGTGTGGACGAGTGAGTAGTTTAGAAAATTTTAGTTTAAATAAAATCATTATTTACATTATTGTTTACCTGAGCACACGACTCCTACGTCCTCCTTGTGTTGACAGTCATGTTTTCCCCAGCCTGCAGAAGAGCAGCTCCACAGGGACGTCTCATTCCCCTCACACTCCACCTCATCCAGCCATATGGGTCCAGAACCAGGACCAAACCAGGCTGGTACCTGCTGGTTACTGAGGGCCACTCCACACTGCAGCTGTCTGCACACCACATGGGCATCTTTAATATCCCAGGAGTCATCACACACTGTCCCCCATGAGCCGCTGTGAAAAACCTCCAGCCTCCCTGCACAGTCTCCCCCAGAACCCACCAGTCTGATGGACCCACGACCTGATATTCAGAGAAAGAAAAACAGTGATTGTACATGCACATTTTTGATCACTAATAACTAAAGAATCTGTCCAGATGTTGATTTTCTCACCAAAGTTCTTTACTGACAGCTGTTGTGTGGAGCTGCAGTTGAGAGTTTGTGTTGTGCTGCGGTTCTTCAGATGAGCTTCACTCTCTGGAGAGAGTATTTATTTGTCATTCAATATTTATCTAAAATATACTACATTTGTTAAAATGTGTAGTTTTAATCTGAAACCCATGACTTCAGTGTGGTGTGAATGTGCTCACCAGAGCAGATGACTCCAACATCTCGTCTATGAGAACATTCAGCTCGACTCCATGAAGAGATGGAACATTCTGAGAGTTTTGTTTCATTCCCGTTACAATCAAACACATCAGCCCAGATTTCATCGCTTCCCTCTCCAAAACAGTCTGATCCCACAACAGACAGAGCAATCCCACAATTTAGCTGTCTACAGAGGACACTGGCAGCTCTCATATCCCAGCATGCATCACACACTGTGCCCCACTCATTGAGGAACTGAAGCTCCACTCTTCCAGAACAAGAGTCTGAACCGTTTACCAGTTTGAGATCAGTGTAACCTGGACAAACAACTGACAGCTCTTTTAAACAGTATGAAAGTAGTGTCAAGATAATTGAGCAATACAACAGAAGTGTGTTACATATGTAATTTATCTAAAGAGATGTTAAATGTTAATACTCAACCAGAACAGATCACTCCCACATCATTGTCATGGGAACAGCTGTGTATCTGTGAAGATGATCGTAGACAGTCGTGTATCTGAGATTCATTTCCTCTGCACTGAATCTCCTCTGACCAAACACGGCCTTTCCCTTTATCAAAAGCAGCTGCTCCCAGCACCTGTACAGGAGCCCCACAGTCCAGCTCTCTACACACAACCTCTGCATCCTGCTGGTCAAAGGCAGCGTCACACACTGAACCCCATCCTTCTGTACGAAACATCTCCACTCTACCAGAGCACAGGTGAGACCCGTCCACAAGTCGAAGTCTTTGCTCTGAGTCTTTGAATTATAAAGACAGATACTTAATTAAACCTCTTTACTCACCTGGAACACTAGAGAAAACTGTCATTAAATTTTGACATTTTTTATTTAATTAATTCACTTAATCTGCACTAATTGTGTATGTACGGTGACCGGGAGGGAACATGTTCGGTTCACTTAGTTTTTTCGTGGCCACGAGATCATTTTGTCAATGTACTGACATCCTTATGCCGTGGCTTCAAGATCCTGTGTTATTTAATTATTATATTAACTATAAGCTACCGGTCTATGTGCGCGATATAGACAGCATTTGAATGAAGTTTATCATGAATAAGTGTTACATAAAGTAATAAAGTACATAAAATAGAAAAAGGTCTACAAGAAAACATTTTTATCCATCCCACAGTCTTGTAGTCCATTAACTGATCGTCTTTTTCTCGTAATATCTGTATATTATTATTATTATTATGTATTTGATTTAGGCTATTTTCCTTCATTTTGATTTATTTACTTAATGTTCTGAACAGTTTTGTAAATAATAGCTTAGTGTAAATGCCTGACATCATGCTATATGACTCTATATATAATTCGCTATATGAATTTGTAATGAAGTGCAGTTTAAAGGTTGAATTTAACATACATTTCATTTATGTCGGCTAATTAATAGACTATAATGTTTTAGTTGATGAATGAATCATTCGTGAAGTTTAATTTGTAAATGAAAAACACAACACGCTCATTTATCGTCACATACGGGCATAAATACAATCATAATCATAAAGAAGTCAAAACTTTATTGGTATAATAAAGTCAGGCATTTACAGTATTTGCAAAATATATGGTAGAATAATAATACTAGCATAATTATACAGAATGTTAATTATGTAAAACGATACACGAATTGAAACGGGAAATAAGCATTTATAACAATAAACATAAAAATATAGCCCTAACCAGTTAATATAATAACATTATTATAATATTATAATATTACAGTTATATAATAGTAATAATAATAATAAAATACAAATATATTAAATAAAAAGACACGATCAGTTAACAGATTTACAAGACTGTGGGATGAATAAAAATGTTTTATATATTTCTTATAATCGCAGGTTTCTATGGTCAACATAAAGATGTTGTTAATCTTGTGGCCACGACAAAACCGAACATGTCCCGTCCCGGTCACCGTATATGAATGTAATTTTATCTTCCATCCATAATTTTATAATCTTCATTAAATAAACAACGTAAATAAGATTGTCAAATCAGACTATCTGAATATACAAAAGACATGACATATTTAATGATGATTTTCTTCATCATAGATTATTGTAAGATAATAAGGAATAGGATTAATATACTATTATGAACAAAACAATTAAACAGACTGCCTGTTTCATAAGATTGATAGTGATGTTTGTAAACACCAGCATAAGTTATTGCTTGAGTGAGAATTATGAAAGAGTGATGAAATAATAGGCTGAGATTTGGAGCAGTTTACCTGAACAGACGACACCAGCATCTTGATTATGTTTACAGTGCTTTATATATGAGCTCTGTGACCGGCAGTTTTTCAGTGCAGTCTCTGATCCAGTACACTGTACAACAGCCATTGAAATTGGTCCTGATCCTTGTCCAAAGTGAGCATCATATGTTGCTTTTACAGCCGTCCCACAGTCCAGCTCTCTACACACCACTGCAGCATCAGCGATATCCCAGTACACCTGACACACTGTTCCCCACTGACCATCATTATAAACCTCCACTCGACCAGCACAGGGATTATTACCATTCACCAACCTCACGCTCACACTGTCTACACATGAGAGAGAGACAATTAGTGAATATACCAAACATAGTATGTGGTAAAGTGTAACATTATGTAAATTATTTCAGTTCATTTTAAAGAATAGATTACCTATTGACCCTCAGTATGTACTTACCAGAGGTGATGAGTTTTACCATATAACACAGAAACATCAGCATCAGACAGTTCTCCATCTTCTCCTTCTGCTCGACACACAATATTTCATCAACTCAGAACACAGCACAAGTTTCTCGTCTGCTCCTCAAACACACTGAAGAAACTGGCTCCTGTCAGCCCCCTAAAGAGAGAGAGAGAGACTCACAGCTGCCAATGACACTCACTGTTACCTTATTAGACACAACAGAGGAAATCATCAAACACAATCAGTGACAAATCAGAAAGCACCATTTTGATTTTCTCCATATATATCAATAAAGTGTCAGCGCTGATGAGCGGGACTCCTCCTCCAGCGTGAAGAGACACTTCACTGAGGACAGACTCGTGTCAGTCAGAAGTCAGTGTGGAGATAAAGTCACACTAAACTTAAAGCAGATTGATACAGAAACACTGCAGCTTATATTCAGTATCAAAACCTGAACCTGAACACAGCAGATACAAGCTCTGATCACTGACTGCTCACTTCACACACTTACTAAAACCTTACTTCACACAGAAAGAAAGTTGATATTTGCTATAAATATATCAATTTTAATAAACTGAGCATTTAAAGTTATTTGGGGGATAATGTGCATAACATTAAGGGAATTTTACTACAATGTTATGATATTCTAACAAGAGCACAAATCACTTTTTTTTACTTTAATAATGTTATAAAATGAATTGGACTGCTTGTGTACAACAAATAGAGGGCTATTCAGACAAGATTTGTAAATAAACATTGGTTTCTATTCCAGAGATTTTATATAAAATACATTAGTATCTATAGATGCGAGTTTAATACTGTAATGTGTAATTCATCCAGCAGATGGCAGCAAAACACTTCTTATTGTAAAGAGGAGCAGACGAGTCTTATCCTTGTGTCTCCACATGAGGGAGATTCCCACTGTTGAATATTTTTCTGGACAGAAACTGTTAATTTCTTTGTTTACAGATGCATTATAGCTACAAATCTATTTTTTTTTCATGTAGAGCTCATTCCACAGCACATCATTTTACTCTTTGTCTGCTTCTATAATATATTATAATTAATACACAGCGTGACAGAATGACGTAAATACAGTAGCAGTGATATTTCTCGTATTTTTATTTGGTTCTCATAATAATCATTTATACAGAAAAAAACTCTTTCCAACTCTTGATATGTTGAGATATCTCAAGGCAGAATTAACAGAATTGAAATTAAATTAATTTTGTTTTAATAATTTTTAATGGGCCTTAATTTTGAAAGAATTTTAAAACTTTAATCTGTGTTAAATTTAAATTACCAGTGTACTAACACATTTTTAGTACAATCCAATTATTATAATTTTTAAAAAATTGTAATGAAGTTTAGAAGAAAAATACACACAGTAGCCTATATATTATAATTTTTAAACACTTTCAAAATACATAAAAAAAATTCATTTTGGACAACACACTTGAAAGTCAATTAGTTTACTAATCTTTAGTATATTAAACTAAGTATATTAGTAGTATACTTTAGTATTATCTTTAGTATATTAATCAATACATTAACATAACTACCTCTGTAAAGCATGACAAACATTTAATTGTTTTATTTAAATTTTGATTTAAAGTGTAAGTTTAAGTTAAACTTAATTGCACAATATTACAAAGCACATTTTTAAGTGCACTTAAAGTGCGTTAAGAAACATAAAGTGAGTACTCAGTTTAGATATACTTAAGTGCCCTATAATTTGATGTGTAATAAGTGCACATTAAGCACACTTCTTTCTTCCTTCAAGGGTAGAAGGGATATAAACTTCTAAACATACCTGCTTTAGCATCTGTCCTGTGAGGAAGGGTCTCAGGTGTGTATCAGTCTATCTTCACTGTCCTCAATAAGAAATTTGTGTCATATGGTCTCCATTTCACTTCAGCCAGTTATGAGCCGACTCAACACCATCTTCAAGAGTTCAGTTCATGACAGATCAGTGATGCGCAAACTACTAAATTAATAATCGAATTTAAATCTGAACATTTTTAGGATTTTGAACAGTTAGCAACACATTTTATACAAATTTCTTCAGAAGTATTTAATATTCTGCTTTATTTTTGTGTTACTAATTGCAGGGCCGGTTCTAGACATTTAGAGGCCCTAGGCAAAATTCATGTTGGAGGCCCCCCACCCCCAATAAAAAGCACTTGAAACAAATGTGATTGCTAACCTTTTTATTTATACAACTTTTTATTTTAAATTTGTATATTTTTACTTAGTAGCAGTCAAAAGTTTGGACAGATTACTATTTTTAATGTTTTCAAAAGAAGTCACTTATGATCATCAAGTCTGCATTTATTTGATCAGAAATACAGAAAGAACTATAATATTGTGAAACTTTAAATAATGGTGTTCTATTTTACCATACTTTAAAATATCTATTTCTGTGAGCTGAATTTTCAGCATCATTTTAACACATCCTTCTGAATAAAAGTATTAATTTCTTAAAAAAATAAAAATACTGACCCATTGATTTGCAAACTTTTGAATGGTATTGTTACAAAAGATTTCTCTTTTAAATAAATGCTGTTTTCTTGTTTTTTACTTTTCTATTGCACAGTATTATTTGTAATTTTTTTTCTGCATTTTTTAACAAATAAATGTATAGCTTGATGAGCATAAGAGATTATTTCAAAAACTGTAATGTGTCCAAACTTTTGACCGGTACTGTATGTACATATTAATCAAACTTTATCTAAGCTAATTAATTTTTTTGTTTGTTGAGGATGTTAAAACTATGATTAATTTGCAGTAATTTTTTCAGTAATTTATTCACAGTTACTGAATACTTCAGTAAATGAACATCAGTGCTTTTATATATATATATATATATATATTCTAGCTGGGTATGGACAGGGTTTCTCCCTCCCATTTAACCAATATTAACTATGATATTGTCGTATTATTAATATTAATAAATATGATTTTAGCCTACGTATTGTATTAATAGCCTATACATCAGCACAATTTAGAAGTTACACACATCTGGTACTTTGTTTAAAACATTAAAAAATGGTCTAGTGTGTTTGCTTTTGAATTTGAAAGCACAGTTCTTTGTTTTTACTTTTGTAGCTATTTTGCTAGTCAGCTCCAGACGCGATGTCATTTACTGTGCGCATAAATTCAAAGTGTCGCGTTTGGGCGCGTCAGCGCTGCGCTCGCGCTCTTTTAAACTCATAATACAAGTTTATATTTAGAATACATTGCAATCACTCCAAAATAAATGATGACAACTCACACCTCATGACAACTCATGAACAATGAGGCTAGTATTTAGCTGTCCATGGACTGCCGTATAGGGCATAGACATATAATATACCTAGACGCCTCATTGGCCGCTTTGAGCCGTTGCTGCGATACGTCAACGCGTCCGCCATGTTTGAGAGGGCAAGACTGCGTTAAAAACAATGGAGGTAAACGGGGGAGCTGCGGTTTTTTCGGGATAAAAACACGATAACGTTTACATTTATCAACCGAATTCAGTGGTTTGTGATCTGCATGGAGTTAAAAATAACTCTGCCTCCAGTTATTTAGTTAGGCTTGGAAAATTATAAATTTTCTTAAGAAATTGTGAAAGCTCACACTTACACTCGTGTTGATTTGGTTGATTTTTTCGGCTAACAATTCTAATATTAATGTAGTATAACTGTGACATATACATGTAATGTAATTTTAATGTACATTAAATGAAATTAAGTTGTTTCATTGCTTTCTCTGTCTTCAACCCCACCATTTTAGCTTTTATTGTGCCTCAGGTCAGAACACAGCTCATTCCTTTGAAATACTGCGAATACAAATCAAAAAGTGACACACTGGTAGTCTGCTTTTTATTTTCATAGCACTCTATACAGATATAAACTCCACAACAAACAATAACAAATGTAACTTTATGGATCCAGTAAAACTTACAGTTACAGGGTAAACTAATATGCACTGATACAGTGCACAGTGAAAATATAGTAAAAGTGATATGTAATATTAAAAAGTATATGTAGTACAAGTTGAAGTAAAGTGAATAATATAAAAAGCGAGTACAACAGCACAATAACATAAGTGATATAATTATTAAACAAAGACACAACTAATGACAAGCCAAAATTTTTTGTCATGAATTCCAAATTGTGTTTAATTAATGAACTCCTTGAGTATAATATATATATATATATATTAGTTGTGACGTCAAAACCTGACTAATGAAGACTAATTCTCCACTGCTTCTCTCAAGATTTTCCTATATTTTATAATGGGGTAAATGAGTAAAATTAAAATTGAGTAAAATAATGTAAACAACTCGACAAAGCTTGACATTTTGCTCTACAATGCAAATTACACACACCCATGCAGAAAACACACATTTTGAAACAGTTCTTTATTTTTGAATATATGTTACTACATAGGAATGTTTGGGGGTGTGTGTGTGTGCAGTTTACGTTGTACAACAAAATGTTAAAATATAGTTATGTTTAACACAGACCAGAATATGACATGCTCCCCCCCAAAAAACATTCTATTAATCAAAATTAATAATCATTATTACAACATAAAGAGCAATAATCAACAATGATCTTGTCATGATATTGCAGCTTCACTCACTAATGAGTTCCTGTGTTTTTAATTTCTAGGCTATTTACATTATGCAGTTTTTGTGTAAATGCACAGTACATGATCAGCATTAAACAGCCTGTGTAAATCATTTTAAATGCAGTCTATAGTATTGTGATTGACTTTAGAAACTGGTTATTTTTAAATATTTGACAAAAACGACAGAAACATTTAATAAGGTAATTATATTGTTATAAAAATTACCCTTACAAAGGTTACAAATGCTCCTGGAAGTGTGTTCCGGGGAGAGAGAGAGGTTTGAACATGATCAGGGTCATTCTGGTCATTCATTCAGGGCTAATCTGTGTTTTAACTACAAATACAACATTAGGCTGTGGAGGTTTAGTCTCTTGCAGAGAACAGGCTTTCTTCAGCTTTCCTTAAGGCTTGCGTTGTCCTGTTTGCAGTTGGCTAAAAAAGAAAAAAATATAATCAGTCCACAGTTTTATGATAAGCTATGAAATCCTTATAATCTAGTGATGATAAACTTACTCTTTGTAAATGAGTAGTGAAATTAAAGAGATGCTTTAGCTCCATCCCTATTCTGACAGCCTGACATGTCTTGTCAAAGTGCTCACTGTACATATTGTGCTCATAACACAATTTACTTTATGATATAAACTACAATACAAGTTAAAACTTAATAAGAATTAATTTAAACTTTGATTTCTTATAAAGTCTCAGCTTTCACAGCTTACTAGCGATGTCGCTATTAATAGTCTGACACTGGTGGCTAATTAAACTGTCAACATAATGCTAAAAATGACCAAAAAACATCCAGAAACAACTGTTCAGTCTTACCTGTGAAAGATAATACCCCGAGATCTGTTTTTATTGATGTGTGACGGTCTGTAGATCCCCAAACTGCCGACGAGTCTGGTATGTTTTCTTCTGTCCCGATGTGAGAGTTATGGAGAGTTGCCCGCACCGATATGGCGGCGCCGTTGACGAGCGGCCAATGAGGCGTCTAGGTATTTATTATGTCTATGGTATAGGGCAGGGGTCATCAAACTTGATCCTGGAGGGCCGGTGTCCTGCAGAGTTTAGCTCCAACTTGCCTCAACACACCTGCCTGGAAGTTTCAAGTATACCAAGTAAGAGCTTGATTAGCTGCTTCAGGTGTGTTTGATTAGGGTTGGAGCTAAACTCTGCAGGGACACCGGCCCTCCAGGACCGAACTTGGTGACCCCTGGTATAGGGGATGTTACGGTTTTGGAGGCCCCTCCTCAAACCCCTCCTCAAATCCTTCTGTGACCCTAGGAGGCGCTGTTGTCACTGTTTGGCTTGAACTGTATCACACAGGCGGATTGGGCACGCAAACAGCGTACAGGTTCAAAGCGCCCGTGCACATTGTATGAGGATGAGTCAATACATTCTGCTCGCGTCAATTCACTCTGATAATTTGCAACCTCGTCTACTGTATAACCTATCCAGGAAAGAATTTTGGTCTAATGTGAACAGTACAACTGTTACATTAAATAATTTGTATTTATTTATTCATTTTCTAATACTTTTAAATTGATAAAAATCTACTTTTTTATTTTTTAATTAAAAATTTCCTCTGCTTATGTTTTAGCCTTAAGTGTTAGCCTATGTACTGTAGATACTCTTGAATGTTCTTGAATATGTTTGTACAAATTCTTAACCGCTTCTTAAATAAATAAAAATTAAAGTGACTGTGTGGAATGTTTGTTTAGAAATGCTGGTTATTCAACAGGCTTATTAAACCAATTTAAAATTTCATGAGATTAAACACAATCCAGTTGTTTGCAGAGTAGCTAATTTTTGCATGTTGTTTGCAACATAAGTGTTTAACAATGTTCATGAAGCTGATGTCACAAAAACAGGCTACTAATCTTTTTAAAGGGGGCATCAGAATATGTGACCCCATTGTTATGTGTTTGAAAATTCCTGACACAACAAACAAACCATTTCAGGTAACTTATCTGTCCTTCCATCCACCTTTTTATTTTTTTGGTTGGTTTTACCACAAATGTAAAATAAATGTACAAACATTGTATCTATATTCTATACTCTACATACATATGAATAAAACCAATGCTTGAATTTGCAATGAAATGCTTTATTTTTTTAAACAATGTGTGGTAATATCAGGTTAACTCTAATTTAACAAAAACCTTAAACACTAATAATATAAAGGCAGGGGAGGGGGGGATTAAAATTGACACGCTGCACAGCTGTAGGGCTTCATGGGGTCGGGCTCTTGTACACATTGCATGTTTATTCTCATGATATTTTTATTTAGTTTAATAAGCCTGATGAGTAATCAGCATTTCTACACAAACATTCCATATAATAATAGTAACAACAACAGAAAAGATAAAGAGAGAAAAGCCAACAACAAAGTGTTGTGTCTCAGTCTTGTACGGATGTGACTTTTAAAAGATGCAAGCACGCAGAAGGAGCCAATCCACTTCTCCAGTCAATTATGAGGAACCTGGGTAGACTGAGTACAGTAGAGACACTTTCTGCTTTTTTCATCACAAAAACTAGATGCTGAAATGAAGTGATTTTTCACATGTTATTTATTTTGCTTGTGTACTAATATATCATAAATTGATAATAGCCATAAGTAGTTTATATTTTCCACAATTAGCTCATAAACATGAGGTGCATTTTTGTCTCAACTGTACCCATATGGTGTGCAGTTGAAACAGTAGCATGGTACAGTTGAGACACCCATTAAAGCTGGCTAGCCATTTATTGCAAATGTAATACATTTCAAAATTACAGTATTAAATAATTACAGTTTAAAATAAATGTATTTATTTGCTTTATTTAATTCAGATTCAGTTAAACAAAATGGGCAAAAATATTTAACACTAGAAAATATATGGCAAACAGTTCAAATGTAAACATAACAGTAAAAATAACAACATACATACCTGTATATTCTATAACCCTACCCCTAAACCTATATCACTCGAAACTTTCAGCATTTTTACATTTTCAATCATTCTGTATGATTTATAAGCTTGTTTCATCATGGGAACCTAAAAAATATTCCCATAAGGTTAGAATTTACTGGTATTACTATACTTGTGGGGACATTTGGTCCCAGGTCATAGCAGTACACAAACACACACAGCCTCTGAATATGCTTTTTATTTTCTATGATTGAACTGTTACTGTATACAGTACAGCAACCTAAAGGGTGTCTCAACTGTATCCACTTTACCACCTTGTATATTTCTTAAAATGCTATATAATCCTTTTAACATTCATGTTTGAAAATATGTCCATTAATAATAGACAGTTGAAATATCACAAATATCATTTAGCATAGTATATGTGTAAATGTGACTGTTATCCTATTATCATAACACTGTACAACTAAACAGCATGTGCAGCAATAGGACACCAATCCGGGTACAGTTGATACACTGTGTCTCAACAGTACCCCACTGACATGCTCGCACATTTCTCTAGATTATGAAAAGACCTTGCATGGCACAATGTCATAAAATATGTATATTTTTAGAGCACAGAGTAACGTTTGCAATGATATATGTTAAGTTTAACAATCATAAAAGAATAATAAGCTATTCGTTGTGGAAAGGACATGGTGCAATGAAAATCTCACCTTGGAAAAAAAAAAAACTTTTGCTGATATCTTCGGAGTGGAAAGATGCACACATTTCAAATTTCCCACGATCAAAGAGAACACTAAAACACGTGTGTGGAGCACACATCACGGCTCGGGGTTCTTGTGTACGCAAGTTATTTAAGGTGTTTCAACTGTACACATGTCTCAAATGTACTCAGTCTACCCCTAACGGAGAGAGAGCAACTGGACAGAGATAAGAGAGACAATAAAAGTATTAGAAAATGAATAAATAAAATAAATAAATGCCAATTAAATATTGTAAAAGCTGTACTGTTCATGTTAAAACTTTTAAAAGTTTTTAGTGTATTTATTTATTTTTAAAGTACACATTACATTTGGAGAACATAAAAATATTTCTGTGTGAAAGAATTTCCCTTAAGCTATATATATATTTACATGATATATACATACATATACAGTATATATATATATATATATATATACACATACATACAGACAGACAGACAGACACACACACAGATAGACAGATGATAGATAGATAAATAGATAGATAGATAGATAGATAGATAGATAGATAGATAGATAGATAACTGGTAACTATAAAGGCAGAGAAACTGAAATTGGTAGAGAAGGCAACAACACTTAGAGACCTGTTTAATAACCATGTTTGTTGATGTAAAGAAATCTGTTTTGAACAGTTCATTCGGCGGACACGACCAGAATGTATTGACTCATCCTCATACAATGTGCACGGGCGCTTTGAACCTGTACGCTGTTTGCGTGCCCAATCCGCCTGTGTGATCAAGTTCAAGCCAAACAGTGACAACAGCGCCTCCTAGGGTCACAGAAAATGATGGTCACAGAATTTGGTGTAACACCGGCCCTGACTAATTGTCATGTGTCAGTTCTGTTCTGTTTTGGTAAGTTTTTGGTGTTTTGTGTTTTTTGGTTCCTGAGTTCATTAAAATTCCTTTTGTTTCTATTTCATCTGGTCGTTTGGTTTATATACATAGTTACCTTTAAACTAACACACATAAAAGAAGAATATTTAATGCAGTTCTGTGTAACTCGTCCAGTGCTGTCCATTAATGAAGACATCATCATTGTTTAGTGTGACCATTGTTCTCACACACATTATAAGCTCTTAAATGTAACATTAAACGGTAACACTTTAGAATACTGTATCTTACTTAATGCATAACTAATAAGGTGTTACTGCAGAACTAATAGGTAATTCTTCATTAAGACTCAAGTCACTACTATTAACTACTAAGGAATATGTGTTAACTAATCAATATGTAATAGCATTTTTTAATAGTGTTAAGTAACAATTAGTTAATCAGTAACTATTCAATTCTGTCATGCCTCCTGAAGAACTACCATTAAGTAACTACTAATTCAGCTTCAGGAGGAATAACTATTAAGTAACTACTAATGAACAGGGGTGCACAGTATCAGGTTGCCCTTTCTTCTTCTTTAGTACTAATGTTTTTAGATAAATTTACTACTCTTATATATGCTATGTAAATATCGATTTACATTTGATCGCATATGCGCCGATTTATGTTTCTGTCTGTGGGTGCCCACGCTATAATGCTCGACCATTTCCGTGGGTGGCGCTCGAGCATCCACTGGATCGGCGCGTGTTCGTTGGAAAGCTAATTTGCCATCACGTTATTCACAGCTAGAACATGATGGCTGCGCAAATGTATTTTTAAAAGCCAGTCACAGTTTTATTTTATTTCTTACTGTAGTATTATAATTTCAGGGATGAAAAAATATAGCCTGCAGACATAACTGAAATGCGGGACACTGCTTACGTCTTGCGGGACGCGGGACAAAGCTTCCAGTTTCGGGACAGTTGGTCACCCTATTATTATTTTTTTTTTTAATGTAAGTGTTGTCTGCAACCAGAGGTTAAAGACTGAACACCATCCCCACTCTAAGTGCCTTGCCAACATGCCTCAGGTATGTTTATGGTTTTGTGTGTATACATTTTGTGTCTGTTTTCCTCAGGATATTTAACATCACTATTATAAAGTGATAACAAATGAATTCTGTATTTAAGGCAACGACTGAGGGAAAATGAGAATACAGGGAACCCATGAGTCATTAATAAAGAATTACCACATAATTCTCAAGGAATTACTTAGAACCTGGAACAGTATTCTAAAGTGAAAACATAGGGAACCCATTAATAACTATTGAATAATTACCACATAATTCTCAAGTAATTACTTAGAACCTGGAACAGTATTCTAAAGTGAAAACATAGCGAACCCATTAATGAATGAGTGATCGATTGAAAATAACTGTAACATTGAACATAGTAACTGGGGTGTCATACCATTAGCACCTGTAAAGTAATTACTCAAGTGTCTGTTTAATCTCTTTATTAGTTTCATATGCCCAAACCAACTTTACTGAACGATGTAATGAATTACAGTATGTGATGTAATGCCGCCGTAATACTTTCTAATGTCCTTCATCAAACGCCCCAGAGGACCATGTGTGTGGTCCATCCCCATCCAAAAAGTCCACTCAATACAAGCCAAGTGTTCCTTCAAGAGCTTCTCAGTCTTGTTGCCTCTCAATCTCCATATCTGACTTTTGTATGTAGACCAAGCCCTTTCGATATGTTGGGTGTGCCCTCCATGATTTGGGTTCACAAAGAACCTGCTGTGATTCACAGAGTAGTGTGAAAAGCCCAGCCTTGTCAAAGTCCTGTAGGGTCTCCAATCATCACTTAAAATGTTGGATCCTGGGCGAACATGTCTTCTGATGATGGGAATGAGATGATGTCTTGAACGCCGTTTTACAAGTCGCAAAATCGGTCGCCGTCTCTGAGCCTTTATGGCCAGCATGCCAAACACCCACTTTTTCCTTTTCCATGTTTCTCCTACTCTTCCACGTGCATACTAGAAGTACAAAAAAAACCTGTTAATAACTGCTTTTTTATGAGTTAATGCATTATCTTTGTGCTTTAAAAATAATGAACTCTTTCCCCGCTAGCGTTTTTGAAAAAAGTTGCCAGTCAGTGCAAGCATTTTTAATAATTTTTGCTAAAATTTCATGACCACCAGAATATTTTATTGTATGAATATCTGAACATGCAATACATATAATAAAGAACAGCCAATACTTTTAAACCAGAAAAACCAAACAATCATTCTAGCTTCAAGCATTATTTTTTTTGTTTTATTAACATTTGAATGTATGTATGTTTCATAAAAAAGCAACATTTGGAGCAAAAATCGTTTTTTTTATCAAAGACTACATCTGGAACATATTCAGAAAATGTATTTGCTCTGCTCAAAACAAATGAAGCTTTTTAGAATTATATTAGCTCTACATGTCCATACAATGCAAGCAAAAGGGTGCAAACTCTTCAAAAACATACAAATAGTCTTTATTATCTTCCAAAGTATTTCTATAGGTTTTGGGTGAGATTTTTTTTCTTCATTCACTTGTATTGAGTGGACATACAGAGCTGAGACAGAAAAAAGGACATTTTCATTTATGGGTGAACTATTTCTTTAAGTTTTAATTTGTCAAATACTGAATGTGTGAAGTACTGTATTTAATTTAATAAAACTAATAAAAAACTACATTTGTAATGTCCTTCTTCTCTCAGGCATTTCTAAGCAAACACTTTTCAGAGGGCTTAATTGTATGTTTAAAAAAAACTTTCTGCTACCATTCTAGCATTGTTATATTGTAAAGATAATATTCTACAGTACTTACATTACAGTAATTAACAGTTAATGGACATTACTATTGGAATAATAAAATAACAGTAACTGTACAAATTGCATTAGTGCAAATTAACAGTATTAAACTGCACATCTTATATAATTATTTATTGTATCTGCTGTCAAATGTAGTTGTCAGTAGTTTACTGTAATTTAACAGGGAATTATTTTACATTACACATTCATTTTCATATTTTACATTCATATTTTACATTACACAGTCTATTTTACTATTCATTTTTTTTATTTAAATTATAATTTTTTGGGCAGTTTCAACATTGCATTAACTGTGAAATTTCCCTAGAACTGTAAACATAATATCCCACCTTCCTTTTATACATTTACATTTACATTTAATCATTTAGCAGACGCTTTTATCCAAAGCGACGTACAAATGAGGAGAACAATAGAAGCAATCAGACCATCGAGAGAGCAACAGTATACAAGTGCCATGACAAGTCTCAGTTAGTCTAGCACAGTACACGTAGCTAGGAATTATTATTATTTTTTTTTAAATAGAATAGGTAAGTGTTAGTATTAAGCCCCTTTCACACAGAGATTCCGGAAAATACACGGGTAATGTGTTCCGGCATTTGTTCCCGGATCGTCAGATTTGCTGCATTCACACCGCCAGTGATTTTCCGGAATATGTGCGTGCATTCACACACAACCCGTAAAGATCCCGTAAAGACACGTGACCTTTCATGTGACGTGTATAATGCGCGCTCACCATTTCACTAAACTGGAGAATGATTTCAGCTTCAGCGCAGATAGTGAGGAGCTCCCTGTTCGCTGCTTCATTCTAGTTTACAAATTTTTCGTCATGTGAACGTTGATCTGCCTTCAAAACACCCGGTAAAACTGTCGAACGATAAAGTGCGTCATCACTACCACACACTCGTTACGGCATTGATCCGGCTTTTGTTCACACAGCGCTCGTTCCGGGACTGAACCCGGCAATGTTACTAGGTCCCAACCCGGGATCAATCCCGGAATTAATCCCGGGACGTGTTTGCGTTCACACAGAAGGCACTCCGGCAATTTTCTGGCAATTTTCCGGGACCAACGTGCAGTGTGAATGGGGCTTTAGTTAGTCAGGTGCTGGCGAAAAATATGTGTCTTTAGATGTATTTTGAAAATGGCTAAAGACTCAGCTGTTCGAATTGAGATCGGGAGGTCATTCCACCAGCTGGGCACAGTCCAGGAAAAGGTCTGTGAGAGTGATTTGGTACCTCTTTGGGATGGCACCACAAGACGTCGTTCACTTGCAGAACGCAAGCTTCTGGAGGGCGCATAAGTTTGAACTAGCAAGTTTAGGTATATTGGTGCAGTGCCAGTTGTGGTCTTGTAGGCAAACATCAGTACCTTGAATTTGATGCGAGCGGCTATTGGTAGCCAGTGTAACCTGATGAAGAGAGGGGTAACGTGAGCTTTTTTCGGCTCATTAAAGACCACTCTGGCTGCTGCATTCTGGATCAGTTGCAGAGGCTTGATAGTACATGCGGGAAGGCCCGCCAAGAGAGCATTACAATAGTTCAGTCTGGAGAGAACAAGAGCTTGGACAAGGAGTTGTGCGGCTTGCTCTGACAGGAAGGGCCTAATCTTCCTAATGTTGTATAAGGCAAATCTGCAGGACCGGGCCGTTGTAGCAATATGGTCTGTGAAGCTTAACTGGTCATCGATCACAACTCCAAGGTTCCTGGCTGTCCTGGAAGGAGTTATGGTTGACGAACCCAGCTGTATAGAGAAGTTGTGGTGAAGTGATGGGTTGGCGGAGAACACGAGCAGTTCTGTCTTAGCAAGATTGAGCTGAAGGTGATGGTCCATCATCCAGCTAGAAATGTCACTCAGACAGGCTGCAATGCGAGCAGTTACCGTCGGATCATCTGGTTGGAATGAGAAGTAGAGTTGAGTGTCATCAGCATAGCAGTGGTAGGAAAAGCCATGCTTCTGAATAACCGATCCTAATGACGACATGTAGATGGAGAAGAGAAGTGGTCCAAGCACTGAGCCTTGAGGAACTCCAGTAGCAAGAAGTTGTGACTTTGAAACCTCACCCTTCCAAGACACCCTGAAGGACCTATCTGAGTGGTAAGACTCGAACCACAGGAGGGCGGTTCCTGAGATGCCCATCTTTCTGAGGATGGACATGAGGATCTGGTGGTTAACTGTGTCAAAGGCAGCAGACAGATCCAGCAAGATGAGTACAGAGGATTTGGAAGCTGCTCTTGCCAGTCTTAGGGCCTCTGTAACCGAGAGTAGGGCAGTCTCAGTTGAGTGGCCACTTCTGAAGCCAGATTGGTTGTTGTCCAGAATGTTGTTCTGTGCAAGAAACAGAGAGAGTTGATTGAACACAACTCGCTCAAGTGACTTTGCAATGAATGGAAGAAGGGATACCGGTCTGTAGTTTTCTAAAAGTGCTGGATTTAGAGCAGGTTTTTTAAGCAGTGGGCTTACCCGAGCCTGCTTAAATGCTGTGGGAAATGTACCAGTGTGAAGCGAGGTGTTGATAATGTGAGTAAGCGCAGGTATGACCGAAGAAGAAATGGCTTGAAGGAGGTGAGTGGGGATAGGATCTAGCGGACAAGTAGTGGGATGATTGGAAAGGATGAGTTTGGAAACCTCCGTCTCCGAGAGAGGAGAAAAGGAGGTGAGAGATTGTGTATTTGTCGTTATGAAGTTATTATTAGTTTGTGGTGTGAGGAATTGGTCACTGATGGTTTTTGTTTTATTTGTGAAGAAAGTTGCAAAGTCATCAGCTGTAAGAGTTGATGAAGGACGAGGGGGAGGAGGACAGAGAAGAGAAGAGAACGTTTTGAAGAGTGCGCGAGAGTCGGAACAGTTGTTCATTTTGTTGTGGTAGTATGTCATTTTAGCAGTGGAGACATTTGCAGAGAAGGAAGAGAGGTGTGACTGATACACACTAAGGTCGGTAGAGTTTTTGGATTTGTGCCATTTCCTCTCTGCAGCCCTTAGTTTAGCACGATGTTCACGGAGAACATCGGACAACCAGGGGGCAGAGGGGGTAGCGCGTGCTGGTCTGGATGAAAGGGGGCAAACGTTGTCTAAGCAAGATGTTAGAGTGAAGCAAAGAGTGTCAGTAGCACTGTTTGTGTCGAGTGCTGAAAACTGAGAGGGTGAAGGTAGTGCGGATGAAACCATTGAGGACAGGCGAGAGGGAGAGAGCGAGCGTAGGTTACGTCGAAAGGTGACCTGCGAAGGAGCGTGTGCTATGTCAGGAGTTAGTGTGAGGTTAGAAGTGATGAGGAAGTGGTCTGAGGTGTGCAGTGGAGTTACTGATGTGTTGTCAGTGGAGCAGTAGCGTGTGTAGATGAGGTCCAGTCGGTTACCTGATTTGTGAGTAGCCGTAGTAGACACTTGTTTGAGGTCAAATGAAGTGAGAAGAGTGTTGAAGTCAGTAGCCTGGGGTTTTTCTAGGTGGATGTTGAAGTCACCGAGCAGTACCAGAGAAGTACCATCTTCAGGGAAGTTTGACAGTAACACATCCAACTCCTCCAAGAAGTCACCCAGTTGACCTGGGGGACGATACACAACTACAACGTGGATTTTAGCAGGGTGGGTAATAGTAATTGCATGAGATTCAAATGAACTGTTGCCTGTAGGAGATGGTAGAAGATCAAATTTCCATTCATTTGAAATAAGGAGACCAGTGCCTACACCCCTCCCAATCGTGCGAGGGGTGTGGGAAAAAGTTAAATTAGTGGAGAGAGCTGCAGGAGTGGCAGTGTCCTCAGGTTTGATCCAAGTCTCAGTTAGGGCCATGAGGTTGAGACCGGAATGGGTAGCAATAGAAGGAATAAAATCTGCTTTGTTTACAGCAGACTGGCAGTTCCAAAGACCAATTGGAACAGAGAGTAAAGTAGTAGAGGACAGAGGGATCGTTCGTAGATTATTAGGATTGGCCTGCCTCCAACGTACAGTGCGTGCTCTCCGAGTGTTAGTAGTAATAGTACAGATTTGAAAGCACATAGTGAGTACAATTGACTAAACAAGTAGATGAGAACAAGTTAGACAAAAAATAAAGAAAGGGGAGAAAGCAATACTCAAGTGCCTTGTCGGTGTCCTTGCTCGGTGGAGTCGTGCAAGGTAGAGTCGATCGTCTTTACACTTGTCGGTCTTCACACGAGGGCTGCCGCGACCGCTGCCGCGGTGTACAAACCAGTTTTATACTTGCCTAATTACTAGTCCCTGAAGTCAGCTGACCACGCCTTCCTACTTAGCAAACCAAAACTGGGAACTCCCGCGATAAGCACGAGAACAAACGCGACTTGCGAACGCGTTTACCAGGTAAAACACAGGATGCAAAATAATGTTTCCTAGCAACGACACTGAGCTAAAATCTAATGAGAAAACAAGACAAAACACTTACAAACTGCTGTTCTCTTCTGCTGTTCGACTGCTTCTTCTAACAAGTGTCACTGAATCAGGTAAATAAGTACTTTCTCTGGCTTAGACCACGCCTTCCTACTTAGCAAACCAAAACTGGGAACTCCCGCGATAAGCACGAGAACAAACGCGACTTGCGAACGCGTTTACCAGGTAAAACACAGGATGCAAAATAATGTTTCCTAGCAACGACACTGAGCTAAAATCTAATGAGAAAACAAGACAAAACACTTACAAACTGCTGTTCTCTTCTGCTGTTCGACTGCTTCTTCTAACAAGTGTCACTGAATCAGGTAAATAAGTACTTTCTCTGGCTTAGACCACGCCTTCCTACTTAGCAAACCAAAACTGGGAACTCCCGCGATAAGCACGAGAACAAACGCGACTTGCGAACGCGTTTACCAGGTAAAACACAGGATGCAAAATAATGTTTCCTAGCAACGGCACTGAGCTAAAATCTAATGAGAAAACAAGACAAAACACTTACAAACTGCTGTTCTCTTCTGCTGTTCGACTGCTTCTTCTAACAAGTGTCACTGAATCAGGTAAATAAGTACTTTCTCTGGCTTAGACCACGCCTTCCTACTTAGCAAACCGAAACTGGGAACTCCCGCGATAAGCACGAGAACAAACGCGACTTGCGAACGCGTTTACCAGGTAAAACACAGGATGCAAAATAATGTTTCCTAGCAACGACACTGAGCTAAAATCTAATGAGAAAACAAGACAAAACACTTACAAACTGCTGTTCTCTTCTGCTGTTCGACTGCTTCTTTATGGCGGAAGTTGCTTTCATCTATAACAATGAACTCTGTTCTTCCACCCATTTTCTGTCCAGTCTTCTTTTTATATCTCTTTAAAGCGTCTATACAGACCACTCTAAGCTTTTGACTCATTTTACTCAGGGTTGCTGAACTCCCGGCTATCCCATCCTGCATCATGTCGACCTGCCGTAATCTTAGTCCTTGACAGTATCTGAAAATAAAGTGAAAATAATTTTTGGAAAATCAATCATATCATTACGGTTATGGTGCTTTAACGAATTAGTTCAGTCTAAAATTAAGATTAACTCATCTTTTACACATCCTGGTGTTGTTCCAATGCCATATGTCCTTCTTTCTTTTTCGGACCACAAAAAGAAGAAATTTTGAAAAGTGGTTCAAAAAAGAAAGAAGGATTTTTAGGGTGAACTATCCCTTTAACTAGAGCTTACAGATGCCGCGCTGCTTTCTCTCCTTTGCTAAGCAGAAAGGAGCACTGGACCGTGTTGTCTGCCGTTGCTAAGCAATCATGAGCCGCGTTCTCCCATAGATATGTACACGTACATGCGTTCTCCATTAACACAAGGAAATGTCAGAAAAGGGTAAATAGATTTCCAGCACATGTATTAGCTACTACTAGATATAGAGAGTAGTATTACTATTTATAGCGATGAGAAATAATAATAAAAAAAAAGACACAACATGTGAACGACCAGACGCGAGTTGCTACTCATGGTTAATTTTCATAAGGGGAAAGACAGATTCACGACTGCAAACTGATATATATATTAACGTTATAATAATATTATAATAATATACATATTAACGTTACCTACCGGTATATGAACTTCATCCAGTTTTGTAAGGTGACCTTGCTTTTCTCAAAAATTGAGCCCGTCCTGCGACTGTGGGTTCGTCTTTTACATTCCCTAAAATCACCGTAAACATCCATTATTTACATTAGAAATTTAATATCATAAAAAAATTACCAGTTAACATGATAAATTATAGTTTTAATTTTTTTTTAAATATACTTTTATTCTACATTTACCATTGGTATCCATCGCCTGTTTGTGTCTTCTGGAATTTCATTTTTTTTTTTACACAGTCTGCATTTCATTCTTGCCTTGATGAGTCGGTGTTTTTTTTAGCCATTTAATTAACCTTCTTGTACCTCTTCTGCTGGTCTGCTCACAAAGTGAAACAACTTTCGTTCCAAGTCCTTCGCGGGTGCTAAATACACTCACGCGGCGTCATGCAGTGAAGGTGGCGTCGGCAGTGAGTGTAGAGGATTGTTGTCTTGCTTTAGGGGAAGCTGTTGGTCATGGAAGTATTTTGTCAGCTTCAAAGATGAATAATGCCGCGGTGATCTTTTTAAATACCGTGGAAAAAGCTAATGAGCTGGTTGAGCGAGGAATTTTTGTTGATGGTCTGTTTACACCTGTTCTCCCTCTTTCAATGCCGTCTAAAAAGGTGACACTGTCTAATGTTTCTCCGTTCATTAGCGACGAGTTGTTGTCATAGTCTCTTTCCCGGTATGGCAAGTTGGTTTCTCCGATTAAGAAAATCCCCATTGGAAGTGCATCTCCATTGTTAAAACACGTTTTTTCATTTAGACGGTTTGCTTACATGATTGTAAAAGATGACGCTGAATTGGACCCCACGTTTAAATATCGGATTGATGATCTTGATTATGTTGTCTATGCGGCAACGGGGAAAATGAAGTGTTTTTGTTGCAATAAAGTGGGACATTTAATCCGAGATTGTCCTGAAAAAAAGGAAACCTCAGTAGCTACACAGAACACAAATGATACAATTGGTCCACCCGAGGCAGTGCGGCCCGCGGTAGATCAAGCCGAGTCAGAGGCGATCGCGGCAGAAGCAGTTGCGGAAGAGCCGCAAACAGTTCAGTCAGAGATGATCGTGGAGAGGGAATCTGTTAATAAGAAAGCAAATAATGCTGAGACCACTAGGTCTGGTGAAGACAAGATTGTCATGAAAGGTCTGACAGTCTCTAATTCAGACAATATTGAGGGAAACGAGCAGCCTGTAATAGATATGGTGTGTGAGAATGTTGGCATCGACACAGAGGCAGAGAGCACACTGTTCAAAGTACCTCGTAAACGAAAGAACAGTGTTAATGCTTGTGATTCGAAAAAGTTAGATATTATTTTTCTTCAAGAAACACATAGTGATTTAAAGAATGCTGTTGAGTGGACAAGAGAATGGGATGGCATCTCTGTGCTAAGCCATAATACTGCTGTAAGTGGAGGAGTTGCTGTTTTATTTTCCAAAAGTTTCAGACCAGTTTCTTATGATGTTGAATAAATTATAAAAGGTAGACTTTTGAAGGTTAAAGCTTTATTTGAAAATCATGTCTTTGTTTTTATTTGTGTCTATGTTCCTACTTCAGGAGGTGAAAGAATGTTGTTTTTGAATAACCTCAATTTAATTCTGCAAAATTGTAGTAGTGAAGAGTTTTTATTTTTAGGAGGGGACTTTAATTGTACTGAACAAAATTTCGATAGAAATCATATTGAGCCCCATGAACCCTCCCGTAAGAGACTTATCCAAGTTATTAAAACACATGAGCTGAGTGACATATGGAGGCATGTTAATGGCAATCAAAGGCAATATACTTGGTCTCATACTCGTGATAATGTTTTGTCTTTAGCAATATTAGACCGGTTTTATACTTTTAAACATCAACGTGGTATCTTTAGTAAGTGTTTTATTGTTCCTGTAAGTTTCTCTGATCACAGTATGGTGTGTTGTTCTTTTATTTTGAATTCCATCAAACCAAAGAGTGCCTATTGGCATTTTAATACCTCCCTGTTGTGTGACAAGAATTTTGAAGACACGTTTAAATTTTTTTGGAAAACATTTAGAGCCACAAAGAATTCTTTCCAATCTTTGAGACAGTGGTGGGATTTTGGAAAAGTACGAATTAAGCAGCTTTGTCAACAGCACACTCGAAATATCACTGTACAGGTGTCAAGAGATATGAAAACCTTGGAAGCATCAATAGTAAATCTTCAGGAATTAGTTGAATTAACTGGGGAGAATAGCTGTTTGGAAGCTCTTTCAATGAAAAAGACTCAACTTAGTGACCTTGTTGGGGGTAAGGTGCAAGGAGCTCTGGTTCGGTCCCGTTTTCAAAATATTGACCAAATGGATCCTCCAACTAAATTTTTCTTTAATTTAGAAAAAAAAACTGGACAGAAAAGATTAATTCACGCACTACGTTCTGAATCTGGCACTTTATTAACTGACCCTATTGATATTAGAAGGAGAGCGGTTTGTTTTATGATAAACTGTACAAGTGTGAATGTGACGTAGAGCCTGATATTGACAATGTTTTTTTTGAAAACTTGTCAAGGATGTCTGAACAAGGCAACTTGGAACTCAGTAAGGCCTTGAGCCTAGAGGAGTTGCACAAAGCCCTGAGGGGTATGGAGTCGGGGAAGGCTCCAGGCATCGACGGTCTCCCAGTAGACTTTTGTAAGCCGTTCTGGTCAGTGTTGGGGGAGGATCTGCTCGCAGTGCTGAACGAAAGCTTGGCCGAAGGGCGGCTGCCGTTGAGCTGCCGTAGAGCAGTTCTTACACTCCTTCCAAAAAAAGGAGACTTGACGGACATCAAAAACTGGCGCCCTGTGTCCCTTCTGTGTACAGACTACAAGCTGCTCTCCAAAACATTGGCAAACAGACCAACAGAGGTAATGGAACAAGTCATTCACCCGGATCAGAGCTATTGCATACTTGGTAGGTCTATTTTTGATAATATTTCTTTATTGCGAGATTTTCTTGATGTTTCCAAGTTATTTAATTTGGATTGTGCTCTGATTTCTCTAGATCAAGAGAAAGCATTTGATCGGGTTGAACATAATTACCTGTGGAAAACTTTAGAAGCATTTGGCTTTTGCCAAGAGTTTGTCAGTAAGATCAAAGTCTTGTACACTGATGTTGAGAGTCTGCTGAAAGTGAACGGTGGCTTATGCACTCCTTTCAAGGCTGGTAGTGGTGTCAGACAAGGGTGTTCTCTGTCAGGAATGCTCTATTCAATAGCAATAGAACCTCTATTGCAGCAGATAAGAATTAAGTTGGATGGTGTACAAATACCTGGGTTTAACTGTAACGTCCATTTATCTGCTTATGCTGATGATGTGATTGTAAATTGGAACAAAAGTGAAGCTTTAGTATGTGGACAGTGGGTGAGTGGGAGGCTAAGACTTCCTGAAGGTTTACGTTGGAATACAGAAGGTTTTAAATATTTAGGAGTTTTTTTGGGAAATTAGTTCACTGTACAGAAAAACTGGGATGGGGTTGTTGAAAAACTTAAAGGTTGTTTAGCTAAATGGAAGTGGTTGGCCCCAAATATGTCTTATAAGGGGCGTATTTTAATAATTAATAATGTAGTTGCTTCATCTCTCTGGCATAAACTAGCCTGCATTGATCCACCTCCAAAATTGTTAGCAGAAGTTCAAGCTTTATTAGTTGATTTTTTTAGGGATAAATTACACTGGGTCACTTAGAGTATTTTGTTTTTGTCAAAAGAAGAAGGCGGGCAGGGGTTGGTAAACCTGCAAAGCAGGACAGCGGCTTTTCGTCTGCAATTCATACAGAGACTTCTGTTGGGACCAACTGATTTCAGCTGGAGAGCTACTGCGTGTGCTATTTTACGGAGGCTGGGAGGTCTTCAGTTGGACAAAGCTCTTTTCTTGTTGGACCCCTTAAAACTGGACTTTGCCAACGTACCAATTTTTTATCATAACCTTTTCAGAGTCTGGAGTCTTTTTAATCATCAAAGGGCACCATCTATGAACTCTCTCTTTTGGTTGTTAAATGAACCTATAATACATGGAGCCCGTTTGGACTTTTCTGTTGGTGACCACACTTTTCCTGGACTGAATAATTTGCTTTGCAAATCTAAGACCACTACTTTAAGTCATCTGTTAAAGGTGGCTGGACCTAATTTTATGAACACTGAGCAAGTTGCTTTTCATCTCGGAATTTGTTCGACCCGTAAAGTTGTTCAATTACTGACAAAGTGGCGGTCTGCTCTATTGACCGAAGAGAGGAAATCATTAGCAGACTTTTGTAGAGGAGTAAAGGCTCCTAATGTTGAGGACTCTTTTCCAGCCATTTTTTTGTCTCCCAAACTAGATGATTGTACGGGATGTTTTTTAAAAGCTGGTAAATCTTTGTGTTTGGATTTTTTTTCAGCTTCTGGGAAAATTTTGTATAAAGCTTGTGTTTTGGTTTTCAATAAGAAGCTTTTAAACAATAAAATAGACACTCCATGGCGTTCATTCCTCAAAATAGATGATGATGTTAAACCTGAATGGAGAGTTTTGTATAAGCCACCGTTAGTAAAGAGAGTAGGAGATATACAATGGAGAGTTCTTCATGGTGCAATTGCTGTAAATGCTTTTGTTTCTGTTTTAAACCCTGAATTGAGTTCTGAATGTCCTTTTTGTTTTATAAGAGAAACGGTTTTTCATGCTTTTATGCAGTGTTCCAGGTTAAACCATTTATTTATGGTATTAAGACGTCTTTTTGGTTGTTTTAATGAAACTTTTTCAATGGAAATTTTTGTATTGGGTGCTAAGTATGTGAAGAAAAAACGTTATGATTGTCAATTACTGAATTTTATCTTGGGTCAAGCTAAATTAGCTGTTTATACAAGTAGAAAAAACAAGATTGAGCAGAAGTCTGGGCAAGATGTTGTTGTTTTGTTCTCAAGTCTTGTAAAGGCTAGAGTTTTGATTGATTTTAATTTTTATAAGTCAGTGAATGATCTTCTTTCTTTTGAATTGAAATGGTGTAGCAGAGGAACATTGTGCTCTGTTGTTGAAGATGTTCACACATCCTGTGATTTATATATAATGTGATTTATAATTTGTGAATTTGTTTTATTGTCTATTTGTAATAAAGAGCTATTCAAATTCAATTCTCTCTCTCTCTCTCTCTCTCTCTGTGCGTCTGCTTAGTTCAGCGCGCGCACACCTCTCTCTCTCTCTCTCTCTCTCTCTCTCTCTCTCTCTCTCTCTGCTTCTGCTCAGTTTCTTTTCAGCTCGCGGCATAGAGGAGCAGCGCTTTAATTCAGTTAAACACAGATATTATGTTGCTTCTCTAATTTTACATGCAAGTATAGCCGAAATCACAGCACAGCTATTGTCTTTATCTTATGTGTATTTGATTTCATCAGACGACGGCACGATTATCAGGATTTTTTGTTCAGATTAACATCGTGGAAGGGAGAGCTGAGTCTTAATGGGTCGCGTTTCAGTCACTATTTCATATTCATTCCGTTGTCTGACAACAGAAACAGTAAAATATACCAATGAAAACAGTTTTATTGAGAATTTAGCTTCATCAAAATACAGTATGTGGGCAAAGATAGGGAAACAAATGTAATAATAAATAATAAATGTACATTTTGCATTTTCAGAAGAAGAGCTGCCTGTGTGCAAAAATGTAAACAGGTTTGTGTAAGTAAATTGCTCAGTGCAAAGAAAGAGAAGTAATGGGAACCTGGAATTTATCTTTTCATGTCTAATAAACATGAACAAGTTCTTTGAAAAACATCTATGACCTTTGAAACATGTCTAGTCTTCATGCTCTATGTTGACTATGGTTTCAATAATAATAAACATACACTATATTGCCAAAAGTATTGAGTCGCCCCCTTCTAATGAACAGGTTTGACTACTTTAGTAATTTCTATGAGTACAAATCTTAATGTTAAAGCATATAATGATATTCTAGGAAATTGTGTGCATCTAATATTATAGCAACAGGCAAGGTTCAAAAAGAAAATGATTGATTCAGTCAGTGTGGAAGAACTTGACTGGTCTGCATAAAACCAAGTCCTAATCCCAGTTTAACACCTCTGGTGTGACTGTAAATGTAGACCTTGAGACAAAAACTCATCACCAAACACCAATGACTTGTACATACACTATATAGACAAAAGTATTGGGACACCCCCTTCTTTAGAACAGAAAAATGCACTTCCAAATCTGTGGCAACAATGATGGGAACATAATTCATGCATTTAGAAATTGTATTTCCATCTCTGTTGCAACAGTTTTGGAAGTGTCTAAAATGACTGTACCCATAAGTCATTGGTGTTTGGTGATGAGTTTTTGGCTCAAGGTCTACATTTACAGTCACACCAGAGGTGTTAAACTGGGATTAGGACTTGGTTTTATGCAGACCAGTCAAGTTCTTCCACACTGACTGAATCAATCATTTTCTTTTTGAACCTTGCCTTATACACAGAGGTATTGTCATGTTAGAATAGAAAAGGATCCTGTCCAAACTGTTGCTATAATATTAGAAGCACACAATTTCCTAGAATATCATTATATGCTTTAACATTAAGATTTGTACTTATATATTTATATATATATATTTATATTATTATTATTATTAGTTATTTTTATTTTATTTAGATTTAGAGAATTATTTTAACATCCTGTGGCTAACTTACTTTTACAACTTCCCTTATAAAAATTAAGTAATTAATACATTATTTAAAAAGTAAATAAAAACAAAAAAATGTGTACTATAGTTAAACGATGGTAACCACACACAAATTAACCGTGCATTTACTACACTAACCATAGTTTAACCATGCTATTTGTACAACTGTGGTAACAAATGGTAATCAAAACGCCAAAAAAAAAGGTTAATTTTTTTCTTTTTTGGGGGGGGGGGGTAATTTTGTTGTGATCTGTTCTACTTGCGCGTTTCTTTATTTGTTTGTGTTGTGAGGATTTGCAGTGTGTTTTGTATTTGGTTGTGTTGGGAGTATTTGCAGTGTGTTTCTTTATTTGTTTGTGTTGTGAGGATTTGCAGTGTGTTTTGTATTTGGTTGTGTTGGGAGTATTTGCAGTGTGTTTGCAGTGTGTTTTGTATTTGGTTGTGTTGTGAGGATTTAGTGTGTTTTGTTTGTGTTGGGAGGATTTGCAGTGTGTTTTGTATTTGGTTGTGTTGTGAGGATTTGCAGTGTGTTTTGTATTTGGTTGTGTAAGTATTTGCAGCACATGTGCTGTCTGTCAGATGATGAAGATGTTTTCTTCATTTGCTGTATCTTTTTCTGTTTGCATGTGTTTTCTGAAGTTGCAGCTCTCTCGACCACCGTAACATTCTAATGCCCTTCAGCAAAACATTAACAGTGAACCATCAGTTAATGATATTTTGATATTTAATATTATGATATTATTAAGTTGAAGATACTGTAATCCATTAATGATGGGTGATAGCTGAATGGTGAACAATCTGAACTCAACACAATTATGTTTATACAAAGTAACTGAATGTCAGAAAATGACAGGTTTTTGTTGTCTCAGACTTCTAAAATTACACAATAGAATTTATTTATGGTATTAAGACGTCTTTTTGGTTGTTTTAATGAAACTTTTTCAATGGAAATTTTTGTATTGGGTGCTAAGTATGTGAAGAAAAAACGTTATGATTGTCAATTACTGAATTTTATCTTGGGTCAAGCTAAATTAGCTGTTTATACAAGTAGAAAAAACAAGATTGAGCAGAAGTCTGGGCAAGATGTTGTTGTTTTGTTCTCAAGTCTTGTAAAGGCTAGAGTTTTGATTGATTTTAATTTTTATAAGTCAGTGAATGATCTTCTTTCTTTTGAATTGAAATGGTGTAGCAGAGGAACATTGTGCTCTGTTGTTGAAGATGTTCACACATCCTGTGATTTATATATAATGTGATTTATAATTTGTGAATTTGTTTTATTGTCTATTTGTAATAAAGAGCTATTCAAATTCAATTCTCTCTCTCTCTCTCTCTCTCTCTCTCTGTGCGTCTGCTTAGTTCAGCGCGCGCACACCTCTCTCTCTCTCTCTCTCTCTCTCTCTCTCTCTCTGCTTCTGCTCAGTTTCTTTTCAGCTCGCGGCATAGAGGAGCAGCGCTTTAATTCAGTTAAACACAGATATTATGTTGCTTCTCTAATTTTACATGCAAGTATAGCCGAAATCACAGCACAGCTATTGTCTTTATCTTATGTGTATTTGATTTCATCAGACGACGGCACGATTATCAGGATTTTTTGTTCAGATTAACATCGTGGAAGGGAGAGCTGAGTCTTAATGGGTCGCGTTTCAGTCACTATTTCATATTCATTCCGTTGTCTGACAACAGAAACAGTAAAATATACCAATGAAAACAGTTTTATTGAGAATTTAGCTTCATCAAAATACAGTATGTGGGCAAAGATAGGGAAACAAATGTAATAATAAATAATAAATGTACATTTTGCATTTTCAGAAGAAGAGCTGCCTGTGTGCAAAAATGTAAACAGGTTTGTGTAAGTAAATTGCTCAGTGCAAAGAAAGAGAAGTAATGGGAACCTGGAATTTATCTTTTCATGTCTAATAAACATGAACAAGTTCTTTGAAAAACATCTATGACCTTTGAAACATGTCTAGTCTTCATGCTCTATGTTGACTATGGTTTCAATAATAATAAACATACACTATATTGCCAAAAGTATTGAGTCGCCCCCTTCTAATGAACAGGTTTGACTACTTTAGTAATTTCTATGAGTACAAATCTTAATGTTAAAGCATATAATGATATTCTAGGAAATTGTGTGCATCTAATATTATAGCAACAGGCAAGGTTCAAAAAGAAAATGATTGATTCAGTCAGTGTGGAAGAACTTGACTGGTCTGCATAAAACCAAGTCCTAATCCCAGTTTAACACCTCTGGTGTGACTGTAAATGCAGACCTTGAGCCAAAAACTCATCACCAAACACCAATGACTTGTACATACACTATATAGACAAAAGTATTGGGACATCCCCTTCTTTAGAACAGAAAAATGCACTTCCAAATCTGTGGCAACAATGATGGGAACATAATTCATGCATTTAGAAATTGTATTTCCATCTCTGTTGCAACAGTTTTGGAAGTGTCTAAAATGACTGTACCCATAAGTCATTGGTGTTTGGTGATGAGTTTTTGGCTCAAGGTCTGCATTTACAGTCACACCAGAGGTGTTAAACTGGGATTAGGACTTGGTTTTATGCAGACCAGTCAAGTTCTTCCACACTGACTGAATCAATCATTTTCTTTTTGAACCTTGCCTTATACACAGAGGTATTGTCATGTTAGAATAGAAAAGGATCCTGTCCAAACTGTTGCTATAATATTAGAAGCACACAATTTCCTAGAATATCATTATATGCTTTAACATTAAGTTTTGTACTTATATATTTATATATATATATTTATATTATTATTATTATTATTAGTTATTTTTATTTTATTTAGATTTAGAGATTTATTTTAACATCCTGTGGCTAACTTACTTTTACAACTTCCCTTATAAAAATTAAGTAATTAATACATTATTTAAAAAGTAAATAAAAACAAAAAAATGTGTACTATAGTTAAACGATGGTAACCACACACAAATTAACCATGCATTTACTACACTAACCATAGTTTAACCATGCTATTTGTACAACTGTGGTAACAAATGGTAATCAAAACGCCAAAAAAAAAGGTTAATTTTTTTCTTTTTGGGGGGGGGGGGGGTAATTTTGTTGTGATCTGTTCTACTTGCGCGTTTCTTTATTTGTTTGTGTTGTGAGGATTTGCAGTGTGTTTTGTATTTGGTTGTGTTGGGAGTATTTGCAGTGTGTTTCTTTATTTGTTTGTGTTGTGAGGATTTGCAGTGTGTTTTGTATTTGGTTGTGTTGGGAGGATTTGCAGTGTGTTTTGTATTTGGTTGTGTTGTGAGGATTTGCAGTGTGTTTTGTATTTGGTTGTGTAAGTATTTGCAGCACATGTGCTGTCTGTCAGATGATGAAGATGTTTTCTTCATTTGCTGTATCTTTTTCTGTTTGCATGTGTTTTCTGAAGTTGCAGCTCTCTCGACCACCGTAACATTCTAATGCCCTTCAGCAAAACATTAACAGTGAACCATCAGTTAATGATATTTTGATATTTAATATTATGATATTATTAAGTTGAAGATACTGTAATCCATTAATGATGGGTGATAGCTGAATGGTGAACAATCTGAACTCAACACAATTATGTTTATACAAAGTAACTGAATGTCAGAAAATGACAGGTTTATGTTCTCTCAGATTTCTGAGGCTACACAATAGAAAAGATTTGTAAAAGTGTCTGGAAAAAAGTCAAGCACCTTTTGAAAAGGTCATGAAAGCAAAGCATTTTTCTCTGTCAAAGATTGCAATTGTATATTTCAATAAAAAATTTAACAAAACACTGTTAGATTGCAACTGAAACATATTTAGTAAGATTGCTAAAACGTTAAAAGCTTTAGAAGGATTTGAGGCAGTGTGTGTGGTTTGAGTTATACAGTTCCTGCCTGTTTTCCTGGATCCTCCTCCACATCATCATAGTCTGTTATTGGAAAACAAGAGCAAATTCATGTATCAATACATACATTAAAATGCATTATACAAAAACACTAGCAACACTAAAAACAAACAAACAAAAAAAACAAAACACTACAACACTAAAATATACCAGCAGTAAATTTAAATGAGCTTTCATAACCACAGAAATTGATCATATAAAGTGATTATAAAAATTAAACAAAGGTTTTATTAACGTACCAAACATGTCACTCATATATTCTCCAACATTCTTCACATCATCATACTCCTCCTGAACACCCTCTGATATAAATGTGGCTATTATTAATTACATGAACAAATAGACTATATCAGGGGTGTCAAATACTGCTCCTGGAGGGCCACAGTCCTGCAGAGTTTAGTTCTTCAAACTACAATTAAACACACCTGATCCAGATAATCAAGGTCTTTAGGGTTACTAGAAACATCCAGACAGGTGTGTTTGGGACAACTCTGTCCCTCTGCAAGACACTGGGCCCTTCAGGAGCAGGTTTGGACACCGCCGGACTACATACTTTATATCGCACAATAATTTGAAGAAAAATAAGAAATAATAAAACCCTGTTCCAATCTAGAAGGGTGTAAATTGAAACCCACACCTGCTTTATCATTGGAGAACTGTCTTATAATAACGACATCATCATAGTTTTCTGGTAAGTCATCTACAAAAAAAAAAAGAACAAAAAAAGAAAATAAAAATTAAATGCATGTATCAATTAAAATACTACGACGGCGTTTTAGTGCCACGTTAAAAAAATAAAAAAATCCAAGATTATGAGATTCAAGTCGTAATATTATGAGAATAAAGTCGAAATATTACGAGAATAAAGTCGAAATGTTTCGAGAATAAAGTCGTAGCAGTACGAGAATAAAGTCGAAATGTTATGAGAATAAAGTCGAAATATAACGAGAATAAAGTCGAAATATTACGAGAATAAAGTCAAAATATTTTGAGAATAAAGTCGAAATGTTACGAGAATAAATTCGAATTATTACGAGAATAAAGTCGGAATGTTTCGAGAATAAAGTCGAAATATTACGAGAATTTAAATTGTAGAAATTAAAGTTATAATATTTTGAGAGTATAGCCTATATTGCGCATGCAAATGGCCTGCATTGAGAGCACTGGGAGAAGTTGCCAGGCCACCGGAATTGATTTGAATATTGTTGCGTCCGAGCGTCCGCATCATCTTACTGGGATGCGGAAGAGTCCATTTTAAGGCCTCGCGGAAACCGCTTAATATCAAGATATTTATTAACAGACTGAACAGGAACAACTGTTTATCTTAACATCAGCTCACACACTCAATCGACATTCCTTTGGGGGGCGCTGTAGCTCTCTTATTTAATCCTTTTTTAATACACTACAAATATATGTGGGATTATTAGCAGAAATCATACCATATGTCATACTCGCGGGGACAGTATGCTTGGAAATAATATTTCATGTCTTCCATTGCATTCGTTATTTGTAGTGTGCCAGCCACCCAATAGCAATAGCTTAAGCTTTGTGCTTTTAATATAAAACAAAGTCTCAGCTTTCAAAATCATTTTTATAGCGAAACACAAATTATGTGTCTTACAATAATGTGATTTTCAAGCTCTTTAATGTGGCGTGACAGATCGCTGTATTTATGTGAATCAATTCATTAAATTATTGTGAAAATTCCACCACCTACTCCGCAAAAACGTCTGTGGCGTCCAAACTTTCATTCCTCATATAGCCTGTTTAATTAAACAGCAATAAAACATTCTATAGGTTGAAGTGGACTAAAATTTGTTAACATAAGTTATATTGTTGTCTTTTCTGCTGTAAACATTAAGTGACTATTCACAAACTGTTTTATTCATGGTATGTAAATGAGGACATAATATTTAATGTCTTCCATTCATTATTTGTAGCGCGCCAGCAAACCAATATCGCAACAATTTTGTGCTTTGTTGCTTTTACACACAGCTCATCTTTCAAATTCTGTCAGTTTTATAACAAAATACAAATTATAAATGTGTTTTTGCTCTTTATTTCAAGTTTATAGCAAGATATAAAAGTGAAGGAACATCATAAGGCATGAAAAAAAAACAGTTTAGCCTAATAATGAAAATAATGTCTCATCGTTCGTTATTGTAATCAGAAAGATGATTGACTCACATTATTGCAATATAGCCTGATTATTTGTATTTCGCTATAAAACTGACATATGGAATCTTGAATATTTTGAAAGCTGAGACTTTGGATCTCCCGGTGCTCCCCTGGGCCATTTGCATGCGCAATGTATTATAACTATAATGTTTATTCTTAAAACATTTCGACTTTAATCTCGAAACATTTCGACTATAATTTCGAAACATTTCGACTTTAATCTCGAAACATTTCGACTTTAATCTCGTAATATTTCGACTTTATTCTTGTAATATTTCAACTTTATTCTCGTAGTATTTCGACTTTATTCTCGTAATATATCTACTTTATTCTCGTAATATATCTACTTTATTCTCGTAGTATTTCGACTTTATTCTCGTAATATATCTACTTTATTCTCGTAGTATTTCGACTTTATTCTCGTAGTATTTCGACTTTATTCTCGTAATATATCTACTTTATTCTCGTAGTATTTCGACTTTATTCTCGTAATATATCTACTTTATTCTCGTAGTATTTCGACTTTATTCTCGTAATATATCTACTTTATTCTCGTAGTATTTCGACTTTATTCTCGTAATATTTCGACTTTATTCTCGTAGTATTTCGACTTTATTCTCGTAGTATTTCGACTTTATTCTCGTAATATTTCGACTTTATTCTCGTAGTATTTCGACTTTATTCTCGTAATATTTCGACTTTAATCTCATAGTATTTCGACTTTATTCTCGTAATTTCGACTTTATTCTCGTAATTTCGACTTTATTCTCGAAATATTACGACTTTAATCTCGTATTTTTTTTTTTTTTTTTTTTTTTTAACGAGGCACTAAAACGCCGTCGTAAAATACATATATATTAAAATAGACATATATTTATAGTGTTAAAACATGTAGAAACAATTATAAGAACTACACCTGAAGCACGATGTCTCAGTCCAGCAGTGATGACATCATCATAGTTCTCTGGTGTGATTGGTTGCTTTTCTAAATGAGTCAAAAACAAAGAGAGAAGAGACTTTAGTCAGGGCAACACCATAGTGATTTTTTGACAGGAATGAAACCGAGGTTGTGAGGGACAGAAGTACAAAATATTCAATGGATTGTACTGTTGTTTAACAAGATGCCAATTGATCAACTGACAAAACATCTTTGTGCAGTGCATGCCACTGTTAAGACTGTAAGTCTGTCCCTCACAATCTCATTTTCATCTGCAGAAAATATGTCTTCTACCTTGACTAATGTCTATAAACAGAAACAGATTTACTGTTCACAGGCCTAAAAGATTAAAGAAAGGAAACCCATCAGCTGAAGTTACTGACCTGTCAGGCCTTTAGTGGTGGAGAAATCATTATGGTATTCAGGTATGACTCCTTTTGCAGATTTTGCTTTAATAAAAATATAAAAATGTATGTATGAAAGAAAGAAAGAAAGAAAACCATATCTAAATAATGTACTGAATGGTGTATATAATTTTCTGCTAAGATAACTAAGTGCTAAGTGAATTTTAATTAATTACATATACTTTACACAACATACATAGACTAATGTATGTAGCAGGTAACATTACTATACTTATGAGTCCTCTTACCTGACAGACGCTCATCAGCATCTTCATACCCAGAATTCTGTTCTTCAGAAAGGACACTTCCTGTTATGGAGTAGAACTATCAGATACATTCACAATCATATTCATCTGCCAAAAAACCCACTTCCTTTGGATCATTCAACACTTAACGCTATATAACTTCAAATAACACAAAAGGTATGGATGCTGTGTTATGTGTGAAAAAAAAAATATTGATAACAAAATAACACAAAAGGTCCCACAAATCAATGTAATTTATTCCACTCATCCCAAAGTGATTATCCTGCTGACAGTGGGGGACTGGCCATCTGGAGCACCGGGAGTTTTCCCGGTGGGCCGCTGTACAATGTGGGTTTGCATAATATATATAAAAAAATGGATTGTAGAAAATGTACATATATCCTTCCATCGGCCCAGACGAATGGCCCGGGCCGTGCGGCCCACTTCATTCAAAAATTCTAATTAATTTAGCGTGCTTCGCGGCCCAGTGCAGCGGCTCAAAATCGCTCGTCAATGTCAAAATGTTTGAAATAGTCAATCAAAGTGTAGAAGGCGGGATTTACTGTTCACAGACGCTGAGCTGCGCTTGAATGCGAGCTGAGGTAAGATGTAAGCAGCTAAACATGATGAGACAATTCAGCAATATTTGCCAAGCGTTTAGTTAAACGACATACATTAATTTTCAGGAATGCAAACTACTACTGGCCTTTTCAAATTTCTCAGATTTTAATGCCGTTATTCGAATCGTCACAATGTAGGCTACATTATGCAGTTTTCAGCAGACATGAGAAGAGAGTTAATGTAAATCTGCTTTCTTCCTTGATTTCACGTGTCTAAGAAAATGTTTAAAAATCTATAAAAATCATTCTCGGTCTTATTCTAGAACATTGTAAATCTGAAGACTTTTGCTTTCGAGTGCTGTGCATAGGAAAGTGTTTTATATTATAGGCCTAATAAAAATATAATTTGCTTATTAATTCACATGCATTAGCCTATTGTCACAATGCACACAGCAGGGAGAAACGAGGAGCACGCAGACGAGGAGTAAACTCAAATAATAGTCTTTAATGAAGACATCAGGCAAGACAAGACAAGACAAGACAAGGCAAGGCTGACATAGACAGGAAACACCGGGGAGTAACGAGTAGACCAGACGACACGAAACTTAACAGGCAGGAACTAAAATACACAGGTTAATTACACAAACACAGCTGGAACAGAATTAACTAATAATGACATTAAACAAGGACAGGAAACAAACCAAATAAGGAAACATGAGGCGGGAACACATGACACGCACGACAGAGGACTGACACCTATTTTATATACACACTGGTTAAAAGTTTGAAATAATTAAGGCTTTTTATTTATTTATTTATTTGAAAGAAGATTTAATTTATTTGATCAAAAATACAGTAAAACAATAGCCTAATATTATGAAATAGTACACTTAAAATAGTGGTTTTCTATTTAGGATGTTTTAAAATGTAATTTATTTCTGTGATCAAAGCTGAATTTTCACCCTCATTACTCCAGTCTTCAGTGTCCTTTCAGAAATCATTCTAATGCTGCTTAATTTGCTGCTTAATTATCAGTTATTATTTGTGATCAATTATTAATAATGGTTTTATTATTGGTATAATGGTTCTCAGTTAAAGAACAGCATTTATTTGAAATACAAGTAATTTGTAATAAGTGTAAATATATTTAATGTCACTTCACTTAATCAATTTAATCAAAGTCCCTTTTTGTATTCTATAATCTTTGATTTAATGCAACATTGTTGAAGAAAAATATTAATTTATATTTTTTTAATCTTACCCAAGACTGAATGGTATCACATTTTCCACAAAAATATGAAGCAGCACAACAGTTTTCAACATTCATAACAATCAGAAATGTTTCTTGAGCAGCAAATCTGCATATTAGAATGATTTCTGAAGGATCACGTGACACTGAAGACTGGAGTACTGATGCTGAAAATTCAGCTTTGATCACAGCAATCAATTATATTTTACTATATAGTCGCATAGAAGTCAGCTGTTTTAAATTGTAACATTATATATTTCACAGTACTGTTTACTGTACTGTTACAGTACTGTATTTTTCATCATCAAAATAATTTGTATACTCTTTTCCACAATTGGAGCTCTATTCCTAAAAATGATAGATGTCATCTCCTGCAAAAGGACAAATACTGTATATGACCAATAGAAAGGCACCATAAAAACAGTCCGCATTCTGCACTATTCAAGTCTTCTAGACGATACCAGAGCATTGTGTCATATGGACTGATAATACTGGTATTTAACTTTAGTGATATTAAACTGTCCCTCGTAAAAATTCTTTAAAATTCTTTACTATTTGCCATATACACCAGGAAAGACAAATTATAATGTCAAGAATATGCCACTCATTTATGGTGTGGTGCGGTGTGTTGCGGACCGGGTTTGGTGGGCCGCTCTGTGCCAAAAAGTCCAGGGCCACTTTTTGGCCCCAGTCCGCCCCTGCCTGCTGATCTCCACAAATTCGACACTAACACTTACTCACCCCTCTGAGTGAAGAGACTGTGTCTGTGCTGAATCTCCTCATAAACGGCCTCAGTCGTCGTCCTGTGTCTCCTCTTAGAGAGAGCTGTGAGTGTAGACAGACAAACCTGCTGTCAGTTCACAACACATGACTGATCACACACTGAATAAGACACAATATGACAGTCTCTGGATCTCTCCTACCTCTCCTCATCACTCTGTTCTGCTGAATCAGTATAAGCAGTGGCACTAAGAGCAGTAAGAGCACAACTCCCAGTACAATCACAAGCACTGAGGGGACGGAGAGAGATGCTGCTGGAGGAGTTTGTGGAGGAGAGACTGATGTTGAGCGCACTGGAGGAGAAACTGGAGGAGAAGCTGATGATGTTGTGGCAGGAGTAGTGGACACTGACACATCTGGTAAATCTGTCAAAACAGACACAAACACATTAACAATCATGCAATTGATTGATACACAAATCACTAAAACGATCTAAAAAAAATTCTATGACCTGCACAGGTGAGTCCAGCGTGCTCTTTGTGGGAGCAGTCAGTGTGGTTTTTCAGGGAGAGAGGACAGTCCCACAGGTGAATCTCATTCCCTCTGCACTCAACTCTGTTCAGCCACACAACACCTTCACCAGCTCCAAAGACTGAATTCCCATCAGCCCTCAGTGCTGCCCCACAACCCAGCTGCCTGCAGACCACCTGAGCATCGCTGATGTCCCACTGATCATCACAGACTGAGCCCCACACAGCGTTATGATACACCTCCAGCCTCCCAGAGCACCGGCCCTCCCCTCCACTCAGTCTGAGAGGAACATGATCTGAAACACACACATCTATTGTCATAACAGCAGCGTCTGCTCAAGAGTATGTGTGTGTGTGATCATTTGTATATTCCAAGATGAAATCCGGTAACACTTTATAATAACTGCACACTATGAATCATTAGTTAAGCATTAGTGAATAGTCAATTCATACTTTATAAAGCATTGTTCCAACATTATTAGTCATTAGTAAGCAGTTTATAAATACAGCTATTAATTTTTTTGTTCTTGAGCATATCTAAAATGTTTAATAACTGTATTTTCATACTTTATTAATGATCAATTTATCATTTCTAAATTATTACGTTATTTACCATCCAGTTATTTAGAAGCTGTCAGTGGTTCATAAGATCATTTAGAAAGTGTAAGTAAATGATTAATAAACTATTTAAATGTACATTTATAATTCTTATTATTTAGACACATGATAATAGTTGCTCAGTGTGTTAATAAATACTTTATTAACACATATTCCTGCTGTAATTCATGATTAAGTCAGGTAGTTATAAAACATTTAGTAGTTGCCAGCCATTTATTTTTGTGAGCTCATCTAAAGTGAGGACTATTCATACCTTGTAAAGCATTTAAATAAATTGGCGGGCCTTCCCGCATGTACTATCAAGCCTCTGCAACTGATCCAGAATGCAGCAGCCAGAGTGGTCTTTAATGAGCCAAAAAAAGCTCACGTTACCCCTCTCTTCATCAGGTTACACTGGCTACCAATAGCCGCTCGCATCAAATTCAAGGTACTGATGTTTGGCTACAAGACCACAACTGGCACTGCACCAATATACCTAAACTTGCTAGTTCAAACTTATGCGCCCTCCAGAAGCTTGCGTTCTGCAAGTGAACGACGCCTTGTGGTGCCATCCCAAAGAGGTACCAAATCACCCTCACGGACCTTTTCCTGGACTGTGCCCAGCTGGTGGAATGACCTCCCGATCTCAATTCGAACAGCTGAGTCTTTAGCCATTTTCAAAAAACATCTAAAGACACATCTTTTTCGCCAGCACCTAACCAACTAATACTAACACTTACCTATTCTATTAATATATATATATAAAAAAAAATCCTAGCTACGTGTACTGTGCTAGACTAACTGAGACTTGTCATGGCACTTGTATACTGTTGCTCTCTCGATGGTCTGATTGCTTCTATTGTTCTCCTCATGTGTACGTCGCTTTGGATAAAAGCGTCTGCTAAATGATTAAATGTAAATGTAAAATGTAAATTTACAAAGCAGATTTAAAGCTCATTTATCTTCCAAACAGAAAAGTTAAACAAACACAACACAGAGGGATACAGAACACAGAAATATTTTTTCAAGATGCAAAAAATGAAACTGTACAACTGTACACTTGATAAAAAATTTAAAATAAACCTCTGCAATTTCATAGAAAAAGAAATTAAAGTGCACAGTGGTACAGTTTCATTTTTTTGCATCTTGAAATAAATATTTCTGAGTTCAGTATCCCTCTGTGTTGTGTTTGTTTATTTTTTCTGTTAGGAAGATAACTGAGCCTTTAAATCTCCTTTGTAATAGATATGCTTATAAATCAAAAACAAGGCATTTATAGCTGTATTTATAAACTGCTTACTAATGACTATTAATGTTTGGACAATGCTTTATAAAGGATGAACTGACTATTTACTAATGATTACTTAATGATTCATAGCGAGCAGTTATTATAAAGTGTTACCTATGCTGTTAGATATGTTTTGAAGCATAGCAGCTGGTTTAAGCTGGTCATGTTCTAGTCCTAAGCAACTAGCTCCTGCTCAGGACCAGCTCATAACCAGCTTTTAACCAGCTCATGACAAACTAAGGACCAGCTTAAACCAGCTGCCATGCTTCAAAACATACCTAACCAGCATATGCTGTTTTTTTCAACAGGGGTTGCAGGGGTTGCATTCAACATTCATAATTTTCATGGTTGTTTCCGTTAAATGAACTTACCTGAACACTGTCTCTGATGGGGAGATGTGGAGCATGTCAGAGAGCTTCGAGGAGACTCATGGCTCTCCTGTTCTGTAACAACAATTAAATATTATAAAATGCATTCCATACATCTTCTCAAAGCATTAATACTAAAGGATCACTCATGTATTGTTTACTGATCGAAAAATCTGTTTTACCTGAGCAGATGATTTTAGCCACTTCATCTTCACCACAGTCGTTCTGTCCCCAGAGTGAAGATGGACATTGCCATAAAGTTGAGTCATGTGGGCGACATGTTACTTTATCCAGCCAGTTAGAAGCCAATTCCACTCTTGGTGTAGAAGCAGACAAAACACCAGATCTTCCACAGTTCAGCTCTTGACAGATCAGACTCACTGTGTCTCTGTCCATCTTGTTGTAACACACATTTCCCCAGGATCCATTGTAGAAAACCTCCACATTCCCTTCACAGCCTTCAGTTAACCTGATCTGTTTAAACTCTACATAAAAAATGTCATTTTTAAAATCACAAAATTGTAAAATGTGAACATCATGGACACATGAATGTTGAAATGTGTAAAACCTTATATTTAATTTCAATGTAAACAATTTAGCAGCATGTTTACCTGAGCACACGACTCCTACATCTTCCTTGTGATTACAGTCATGTTTTCCCCAGCCTGAAGAAGAACAGCTCCACAGAGACGTCTCATTCCCCTCACACTCCACCTCATCCAGCCATATGGGTCCAGAACCAGGACCAAACCAGGCTGGTACCTGCTGGTTACTGAGGGCCACTCCACACTGCAGCTGTCTGCACACCGCATGGGCATCTTTAATATCCCAGGAGTCATCACACACTGTCCCCCATGAGCCACTGTGAAAAACCTCCAGCCTCCCTGCACAGTCTCCCCCAGAACCCACCAGCCTGATGGACCCGCGACCTGATATTCAGAGAAAGATAAACACATTATTGATCACTAACAACAGGAGAATCTGCCCAGATGTTGTTGTTCTCACCAAGGCAGGTGATTGACAGCTGTTGTGTGGAGCTGCAGTTGAGAGTTTGTGGAGAGCTGCAGTTCCCCAGATGAGTTTCACTCCCAGAGCACTGGAAGCCCGTCACACACTCATGACTGTGTTCAGGACTGGATGAAGAGGAGCCGTAGAAGTTCAGCACAGAGCCACAACCCAGCTGTCTGCAGACCACAGAGGATTCAGTGAGACTCCAGGAGTCCAGCAGAACTCTCCTCCAGACCTGATGGATGAAAACTTCCAGCTCGCCCTCACACTGTCTCTCTCCAGACAACCGCACCAGACCATCATGAAGAGCCAGAGAGGAACCTGAGGAGACGATCCGATATTTTAGTAAAATACTGTAAGTTTGAGAAAAAACATTTTAAAAAATAATAAATTAATACTACAATAAATGACAAGAGCATTCATCTTTCAGTCTGAAATAAACAAGTGAAATACATTAGATAAAATATTGTATTTCTACTACTGAGTCTTTGAGCAGCATAATATCAGTCAATCTGACACTATATCGACTCACCAGAGCAGATGACTCCAACATCTCGTCTATGAGAACATTCAGCTCGACTCCATGAAGAGATGGAACATTCTGAGAGTTCTGTTTCATTCCCGTCACAATCAAACACATCAGCCCAGATTTCACCACTTCCCTCTCCAAACCAGTCTGATCCCACAACAGACACAGCAATCCCACAATTCAGCTGTCTACAGAGGACACTGGCAGCTCTCATATTCCAGCATGCATCACACACTGTGCCCCATTTACTGAGATACTGAAGCTCCACTCTTCCAGAACAAGAGTCTGAGCCATTTATCAGTCTGAGATTAGTGTAACCTGAGCAAAGTACAGAGAGTTCAGAAACAATGCATAAAACTTTCTTCCGTTAAGCTGTCATTAGATTGATCACATTATATCTTAAATCTAAGACATGACTGAGTATCAAAAACAAATGGAGAGATGCTGAATATTTATACTTAACCAGAGCAGATCAGTCCCACAATGTTGTCACTGCTGCAGTTGTGTTTGTGTGATGATGATATTGAACAGAATGAAAAATGAGATTCATTTCCTCTGCACTGAATCTCTTGTGTCCACATCTGAGTGTCTCCTTTGCCAAAAGCAGCTGCTCCCAGCACCTGTACAGGAGCCCCACAGTCCAGCTCTCTACACACAACCTCTGCATCCTGCTGGTCAAAGGCAGCATCACACACTGACATCCACGTCTGATCATGAAGTATCTCTAACCTCCCAGAGCAAAGATGAGACCCATCAGCAAGTCTGGAGCGTTTATGACCTGTTTATATTGCATAAAAGTGAGCATTAGGTGAGCTGTTTTTTTCAACAGGTTCTGGATGTGGCAAGTGTTACATGCAATTACATTTTTAACACTCATTAACACTCAAGTGTTTCCTAAATATATACATATATACATCAATAAAGGTTTACTATAGTATATAATGAAAGGGTTCTTTTAAATTGAATTGAGTTTCACAAAATGAAAATTGTCATCAATTCCTCTCCTTTATATCTCTGCCTAGGCTGCTTCATTTCATAAAAAACAAAAACAACAACTAAGCTTTGGTTACTTTTGCTTAATGTTAAAAAGTGGCAGACTTGAATACCTTTTGTTTTGTACTTATAATTAGTTTCTGGTTTTACTGTCTATCCCTCTTTATCGTTATTAGCTCATTGTGACTGGGTGAATGTGTTGTTGATGTATAAATGTGCCTAATATCATAAAGTTGTATAAGTTCAGAATGAGCATGTTTTCGCAGTTCAGTTTCAATAGACTTTTTTTGGATTGGGCAATAACTTTCATCTCTGAAAGTTACAGTATACAGTACATACAGTGGGTATAGAAAAGAATCACCCCACTTTTATATAATCACATTTTGTTGCTTTGCAGCCTGAAATGAAGACGAACACAGTTTTTGTTTTATCCAGCTGTATATACTCAGTGCAACCTCCAACATCCATAACATCCAAGTGAAAGATATAACATCAACATGTCAGTATAAAATAAAAAAATAAAAAAACAGAATCATTGAGTTGGAAAAAAGATCACCCAACTCCTAAAAATGACTTGTAAACTCAACCAGGTGTAGCTAATCACCTTCTCAATGGCTGCGGATCATCATCGATCAATCAGGACACAGCGCTTTTACACTTGGTAACATCAACTGAATTCTCTATCTGGGTAACCAATCGGATCTGCCTTTCCCGCACAATATTTAAATAAGACTGCAGAGAATGGCCCCGGTGCAAAGTCGACCTGGGGTGGTGGGTTTTCTTTTGAAAAGCATTTTCAGTCGTGGGACATTTTACAAATCAAAGATAAGTGTACAAGTCTCACTAGTGCTCCACAGCCTGGTATTCTCTGTCTTTCCTCTGATAGTTTTGGTGAAAGGGGGAGTGGTTTTGTGTGACGTCGACCTGCGAATGCAAACACGATGGCTAGATTGCGTTTACATTACACTGAGATCCGATCACAATGTGTCCTCGTCTACCTCTGGACCAGGACACGCTGATCAGATAACATTCCGATCAGAAGTGCGTTTACACTTGTCTTTTCAATGTGTATGTGGACAACATCCGGATACAGGTCACATGTTAATGCCAAGCGTAAATGCAGCCATTGGAACACAAAGCCATCTGACTTTCAAGTGTGATCAAGCTTTCAACTGTGAAAAAGTTTTCCTGGAGCATTTCAGTCCTTGGTAGAGCAACTGAATCAAACAATGAACTATGGCAAGACTGGTGGTTGAGGAGAGACCCCCCACATGATTGTAAAGCACTTTGGGTGTACAGCAATACACAATAAAGCGCTATATAAATGCATCATTCATTCACTCATTCATTCAAGACACTGTCAAAAGATCTCCAGGATAAAGTTGTGGACAGGCACAAGTCAGGAGATGTATACAAAAAAAATTCAAAGGTATTATCAATGCCTAAAAGCACAGTGACATATATTATTAAGAAGTGGAAGGAATTTGGTACGACACAGACCCTCCCTGGATCAGGACGTCGCTCCAAACTGTATGAGTATGATCAGACTGTATGACTGTTTGAGGCTTTCCTGTAGCTCAAATGGTAGAGCATGGCGCTAGCAACGCCAAGATCATGGGTTCGATTCCCAGGGAAAGCAAGAGCTGATAAAATGTAAAACTGTAACTTGAATGCAATGTAAGTCGCTTTGGATAAAAGTGTCTGCTAAATGCATAAATGTCAATGTAAATGTATGAAAGAGCCAGGAGGAAACTGGTCAGAGAGGCTACCACGAGGCCTACAGCAACTCTGAAGCAGTTGCAGGAATTTATGACAAAGAATGGTCACTGTGTCCATGTGACAACAATATCACAAATTCTCCACAAATGTGGCGTGTGTGGGAGTGTTGCAAGAAAAAAGCCACTCCTCAAGAAAGGCCACATGCAGTCACATCTGACCTTTACCAAAAAGCACCTTGAAGATTCTGAGGTCATATGGAAAAAAGTATTATGGTGAGATGAGACTAAAATTTTATTATTTAGCATCAACACCAAACAAAATGTCTGGTGGAAATTCAACACAGCTCACCATCCAAATAACTCCATTCCTACAGTAAAGCATAGAGGTGGTAATATCCTGTTATGGAGGTGTTTCTCCGCAGCAGGGACTGGAGCACGTAAAACCAGATGGGGCAAAATACAGTCAAATTCTTGAGGAAAATCTGCTGCCCTCTACCAGAAAGTTGCCAATGGTAAGAAGGTTTACCTTCCAACACGACAATGACTCAAAGCACACTGCAAATCTGACCAAACAGTGGTTGAAGGAGAAAAGGGTGAATATCCTTGCATGGCCTAGTCAGAGCCCAGACTTAAACCCCATTGAAAAACTGTGGAATGAATTTAAGACTGCAGTCTACAACCGGTCACCATCAAATTGAACTGAACTTGAGAAGTTCTGCAAAGAAGAGTGGGCAAATATTGCAAAGTCTAATATGTGCAAAGTTAGGCCCCCGATCAGACAGAACACATTTTTTGCAGTGAGAGGCGCCTTTTTTAAAATTGTTTTCTGTTGGCAGTGAGTGTTTTGCGCGCTGTTTATGCACCCCGGGCACCTTGCGTTTTTGGAGGAGCGCTCTGAGCATCTGAAGTTGAAAAAAAAAAGCAACTCTGAGCGGAAAAGCACCCAACGTCATTTTTTTCCATTGTCCAATCGAATGATGGAGAGGCAGGCCTTCTTTTTTGGTGATGAAAGTTTACCGAAGTCCAGAGACTGCAATGATGGAGGAGAAACTTTTGGTGTCTGTCGCGGGTTACCCAGAGCTGTTTTTTTTTTAAGGTTTCTGCTAATATGACAGTTTACTTAGCAGCAAAAACCAAAGATTTTAGAGCGCTCGCGCTATAATCCTTTGATTAGACTGACAGGACAGCTGCTTTGGTGGTTGCCTAGCAACATAAAAAACGCAGCGCACTGCTCTTTTTTTTTTAAATCACCAAAAAAATGCGCCTTGCATTTTCAGACCTAAAAACTGCGTTCGATGTGATCGGGGCCTCTGATTTTGTGCTTTTTTTTTTCTGGCTTGTTGGTGTTATAATTCCTTACATTTATATAGTGCTTTTCTGGGTACTCAAAGCGCTTTACATAGAAGGGGGGGAATCTCCTCATCCACCACCAATGTGCAGCGTCCACCTGGATGATGCGACGGCAGCCATATTGTGCCAGAACGCCCACCACACACTAGCTTATTGGTGGAGAGGAGACAGAGTGATGAAGCCAATCAGTAGATATGGGGATGATTAGGAGGCCATGATGATGGACAGAGGCCAATGGACGAATTTGGCCAGGATGCCGGGGTTACACCCCTACTCTTTTTCGAAGGACATCCTGGGATTTTTAATGACCACAGAGAGTCAGTACCTCGGTTTAACGTCTCATCCGAAAGACGGTGCTTTTTGTCAGTATAGTATCCCCATTACTATACTGGGGCGCTAGGACCCACACAAATTGCAGAGTGAGCACTCCCTGCTGGCCTCCCTAGCACCTCTTCCAGCAGCAACCTGGTTTTCTTCGGAGGTCTCCCATCCAGGTACTAACCAGGCTCAACCCTGCTTAGGTTCAGTGGGCGTGGAGCTGTGCATTATGGCCAAACATCTCCACAGTGGTCTCATCTGTTCGAAGGACATTATTTTTGGAGTCTTAGGCCGTGTTCACACTTGGCGTCTTTTTTGACTAGAAAAAGTTGACAAGAGCGCTTTTTTAGTAAAATAAAAAGCTGGCAGCGTTTTGGTTACAAATAGCAGCCGACTGCTTTTGTTGCTATAACAACAGCTGCAACGGTAGCCTAGTGCTGTGTGCTGAAGAAATGTCGGCTTTTGAAGTTAACGTTGGCTTTTGAAGTTAACGGGGAGGGTATGTCGGTTCACAACGACGTTTGTGGGAGTGCGACATTATGGAAACTGTATGGTGCTTGTGCTTCCAACAATTTAGTCCAGGAGCTCCGGCTGGATGATGCACGGTTTCATACAACTCCTTGTGCTCCGAGACTAGTACGATCTGTCTAACGGCTATCTTCTCTTTTTCTTGTTGTTTTTGTTGTTATGGAAACGACTCGCCACTCGCTTGTCATTGGTCAGCTGTCAAAAAGGCACTTGACGTAGGGCGTTTTTTTCAGAAAAGTTAAACTTTTTTCAACTTGAAAAGACGCTCTGAGCTGCAGAAAAATACGCCGGAGGTGGCGTTTTAAAAAGCGCTCAGGACTTTTTTGAAAACACGGTTTACTCCATAGGATTATAATGTAAAACAGACGCCGGCAGCTTCAAAAAAGACGCCAAGTGTGAACACGGCCTTATATGGTTTGTTCAGATGCAACTTTGATGATTTTTACTATGGCCTGATACAGAAAACCATGGAATTCATAGGGTGTCTTTTCTTTTTCACGATTATATAAATTTCATTGTAGTTGTTTATTTACTAAAAATGCTTCTTGAAGCTTGACAGTTGAGGTCACCAATTTATTTCACTATTTGGAAATGAGTAGCCTGCATATTCTGCTTAATACCTTAAGTACCATACTCTTATCATAAAAATCTAAAGTTTTTAAGAACATGAACTGTAATTATTTATTTAATTCATTGTAAAAATGCAGTAAAATAATCATGGCAGATTTACATTTTTTTCAAGCTGCCTAATTCTTAAGTGGTAATTAATTATAAGAATAAGGTAATTATAATTATAAGAATAAGCATTCTTATAATCCAAAAAAATATATATCTTTACTTTCTTACAAAACAAGACAAAATGATCAGAAAGTGTGGAATGCATTGAGGTTTAATTTTATTCACCTGAGCAGATGACTCCAGCATCATTATTATGAGTACAGGCATGTTTATTCCATCCTGCTGATCCACAGTTCTTTAATGTGGACTCTTCTCCTGTACATATTAAAACACTCATCCAGATTGGTCCTGATCCTTGTCCAAAATAAGCATCACCCAGAGCATCTACAGGTTCTCCACAGTCCAGCTCTCTACACACCACTGCAGCATCAGCCATATCCCAATAACCATCACACACTGTTCCCCACTGACCTCTATGAAGAACCTCCACTCTACCAGCACAAGGACTGTTACCACCAACCAACCTCACATTTGCTACATCTAAGAGAGGACGAAATAAAGAGAAAGACAGAGACAGACAAACAATCAATCAATCAATAAAAAATTATCAATCTAAAAAGATGTCATCACATTTAAAACTGGAATAACTACTGGCAATGCTAGGTAGTTGCACTGGGGCCTGTAAGTTCTGTGAGCAATCACTTAAATTTGGACCTGGAAAAACAATTTTACCTTCTTAGAAGACTTGAAATACAGAGCATGAAGAATATGGACTACATTTATGGTTGTTTTTTAGAGCTTGAAGCAGAAGATCTGAAATAGATATGTGCCGATATTCAGTAATACGATATGCCACGGTAATGAATATGCACAATATTGTTATTGTGGGCACTTCAAAATAGAGTGAATAAAATTGTTCAGATTTTTTGAATGCATTTTAAGAATACTTTTCCCATCAACTAGTTAAAATGCTCAACACAACGCTGTATGCTGGGTCAAAGACGCATGCACACTCTGATGTAAACAAGTCCAACACGGATGAGAAGTGCATGGCGGAACGAGTGAAGGAGACGCACTGAATTAAACTGCACATTCAAGCTTTTTAATCTGGACTACAACATGCCCTAGATATTGTTTGAAAATGTTTTGAGTTTGTATTGTTGGGTCACACTTTAATGCGTAATTATTTAACATTAGTTAGCATAAACTGCCAATGAAAAATTATTCTAAAGCATTTATTAATCTTGGTTAATTTCAACATTTAATATTAAAATCAAAAGTTGTAACTGTATTATTTAATGGACCCGAGCTAACTTGAACTAACAGTTGTATTTTTTTAACAAAGAACAATATGTTCTGTAACAAATGTATCTATTGTTCATTGTTAATGTTAATGCATTAACTAAGGTAAACTAATGAGATCTTATTGTAAAGTGTTACCTATTGTTCTTTATAATTCTTTTGGACTTCAATCTGTTTGAAACATTTGTTTACTTAATAATTTTTTGTGTACTGATTTAATGTATTTAAATGTTCAGTATACTTTTTCAAATATAGTGATAATACAGTTTACCGTGACAAAAGCTTTAGCAATTATCGCAACATGAATATTTGATACCATCACATGCCTAATCTGAAATAATAAAATTACTGATTTAAAAATATATAACTCTCGTATGTGTTTAGTAGTGCTTGCCCATGCGATGGGCATGATTATTAATGTATCAAAAATGTATATTTATTATGCAACATACATCCTTGCAGAATAAACAAACAGAATTACAAATACTATTATTTTGTAAAACTCCTTTAAAGATAGTATCATTTAAAGAGAGTCAGAGACGTTCACAACAAACTACATTGGAATTACAGTGTTATATTTTCATTAATTTCAGTTCATTCTTGTAAGCTGTGGGTGTGGTGGGGGCCCACCAAGTGTTTCTGCACTGGGGTGCATATATTATCCTTGTTATGCTACTAATTGCCCTCATATTAATATTCTTACCAGCACACATAAGTGCCTGGTGATCGTCATGGAAGCAGTTGTGTTTCTGTGATGATGTTGGACAGAAGTGAATCTGAAACTCATTTCCTCTGCACTGAATCTCTTGTGTCCACATCTGAGTGTCTCCTTTGTCAAAAGCAGCTGCTCCCAGCACCTGTACAGGAGCCCCACAGTCCAGCTCTCTACACACAACCTCTGCATCCTGCTGGTCAAAGACAGCGTCACACACTGACATCCACGTCTGATCATGAAGTATCTCTAACGTCCCAGAGCAGCGAGAACCTCCAACCAGTCTGACGCCTGCAGTGAGAGAAAATAAAGTTAAGAAAAGTTACATGACCATCGTTATCATTGACTTCTAAACAACTGCATTTATCTAAAATAAAAAGGCAAGATTTTATAATAGCTTTGGCAATAACATTTACAAACATTATTATAACATTCAATAATGCTGACAGATTCAAATTACAAATGTTTTTCAACTTTGATACGTATATTTATTTTTTTGAATTTACATAATAATAATGTGATGTATTGTCAAGTATGGTGACCCATACTCGAAATTTAACCCATCCAAGTGCACACACACAGCAGTGAGTAGTGAACACACACAGTGAACATGCACCCAGAGCAGTGGGCAGCCATTGCTCCAGCACCCGGGGAGCAATTGGGGGTTCGGTGCCTTGCTCAAGGACACCTCAGTCGTGGTATTGAGGGTGGAGAGAGAGCGCTGGTTAATCACTCTCTCCACCAACAATCCCTGCCGGACCTGAGATTCAAACCCACAACCTTCGGATTACAAGTCCAACTCTCTAACCATTAGGCCATGACTTCCCAGCTTCCCACATACAACTATTGATATGCTAAACATTACAAAATGTTTGTTACTTTGTAAATAATAATATTTACAATATTTACCACCTTTGTTATAGGTGGTCATCACTAGTCTTAGCCTTAGATGACACAGATGAACACTGAGGTTCACTTAATGCCTTTTTTGGAAGGAAAAGAAGGCATACACTTGTGATGCTGAGCGAAGGCAAACACTTGACTGCAAGCTCATTTCTGATTGCCTGGCTTTAAGAAACTACCAGGAGTCAGACTGCACAAGTATTTTTGCCAGGAAACAAAGTCTTTATGATGTAGCCTACTGGGCTGACACAATAAAAACTTTAATGAAGAGCTAATTGTTGCATTATTTGGATTTAAATTTACATTTTATATTGATGTATATTGCCAAATCTACTTACAGATGCAGTAAGATTAACATTTTATTAGTTCATGCATTCCCTGAGAATTGAACCCATAACCTTGTGCAGGGGCGCATTAATGCACGGGCTTACAGGGGCTGTAGCCCAGGGGCCTGCCCTGGGAAGGGGCCTACTGACTGCGGAAAAAAATAAAAAGTACATATTTTAAAAAATAATTTTAAGGTTCGCTGATAGTTGTAATTCATTTCGATTTACATGAAATCAACATTTCTTTAATTAAGGAGATTTTTAATTTGCCTCCCTTGGTTAACGGATGCATCCTTACTTTAACCAGGGCACCTGTATGCTAAATAGTGTAAACAATGGCGGACTTCAAGAAGCACGAGAGTGGGGCACAAAAAAGAAAAATGCACAAACTGATAGAACAACACAATCAGTAGCTTTTAAAAAAAATACCCAAACTTAAAGAATTTTTCAAGCCTGCAGATAGTAATACCTGTTCTGCAACAACTGATGTTAACCAGTGTTACGTGCCTTGACATATGTTGTGTTCGTGTGTTGCTTTTGTGTAAGAGCTTGACTGTGTGGGCACATGTGGGGAAAATCCCTTTCCCCCTCCCTTTTTTCTCTCTCGCTTTTTCTCTTTCATTCGGCTGAATGAGCTTGGCTTTGCGGACGGCATAAAGACTGAGGGAGACGTCTGCTCATAGAGTTCCCTCTCCTGCTTCTACAAGTTGCTAAGTGTGTGTGTATATGCTTAGAACGGTTGTTGGTGTACTGGTTTGCTGTGTGCTTTGTGACCAGTTTAAACTCCCCGTGGGGGAAGTTAGAAAGTTGTTAGCGGTATTAGGACGGTAAATGTATTAGTTGAGACTTCCCCGTATTAGCACCGGGCTGGCTGTGTGACTAGTGGGGTGGCCCATTTTTCTTTTATTCGTTTTCTCCTGTGTTCGGCTAGCAGGGAGGTAAGAACTGTACATTTTTGTTTTGTTTCTTTGTCACAGGTAAGCTGCTATTAAAACTAGTTAGCCCCTTTTCTGTTTATTATTTTGGCCAGAACACCCCACTCAGCCCGTGCTTGTGATCTCCATGTTAAGAGCAAACCTCCTATATGATAAATAAATATACACTCTTTGGAATACGAGTGTCTTCAGTTGTGTTTGTGGGAGTGGGAGACGGGACTCCGGGTGGCACTCGATATAGGGTGCTGCCCTTAATGTTACGTACACCGCCTGGATCTGGGCTTCGTAACAACCAGCCTTTAGAGGATGCTAGCCAAAGCGACGGGCTTTGAAATCGATATAAAATGTGCCCTGTAGACAATCAAGACAGCGGCAATAAAACAACATAACCTTACGAACAACACCGCCCAAAAGGTGAGAGAATATCTACACCCATTATGGGCCTTGATAATGTCTGTAGTGCACCTGCTAATATGGAAGATGCTGCAGCTTCTACCTCAATTAGTCTGGTGGCGGAACCGGCGCTGCGGGTGCAGCAGAGTGAGGAAATCGACACAGCGAGCCCTGATTCTGGGGCCTGTTTCGAGAGCACTGTTAAAGATTCTTTCAGTACAGATCCGGGTTGTAGGAATAAAATAGACTATAATGTGTGAGTATACTGGGCCAAAAAAGGACCAGTATCTTGTCAAAATAAAAATGTGGACGTGTCAGCTTCAGAACGCGTGTATAAACATCAGAAACGTCACTTTTCACAAAGTTATTTCAGACGTGAACTTGGAAATGGAGAGAGTGTGACCGGAGAATGGGTTTTGTATTCACCTTCCCAAGGAAAAATGTTTTGTTTTGCATGTAACATTTTTGGAGATACAGCCAACACATTCACAAGTGGTTTCAATGACTGGAAGCATGCAAAAGAACGCATAGGGGCTCCGAGACCCACCGAAAAGCCATGCTGACTTATTTGCTGGAAAGTGCAGAGAAAGGACAAGTGGACTCTGAACTGAAGAAACTATTTGAAACTGAATGCCAGTACTCAGGGGCGCAACAACGGGGTATGCAGCGTATGCAGTGCATAGGGGCGCCACACATAGGGGGGCGCCATTTTGCTTAAATCATTCTATGAAAATCTTCTTTAATAAAACGTTATAAATAATCAAAAGCTTAGTTATTAAAAAATAATCAGTGCAACATTTGTATTCAACGGGTTTTAGCATTTTAATGAGTTCAAAAATGTATTTATTAAAAACGTATTAAGACGAGGAACGGCCGTATCTCTTTGCGACCACATCAAACGGGAGACTTTTCAGACATGCACTTCAGCTTTCCCTCAGCACCAGGCGCGAGTCAAACAAGCACGGAAAAGGTAGGCTACAGGTGCCAAATGAGCTTCAGTAGAAAAACAGGGAACTGCGGTCTGATGAGATATTGTTATATGTCATTAAACCAACTTTCCTATTCTGTCAGACGTCTTACTGTGCTCACGGCGCGCGCTCTTCAACTGTACGCGAATATGAGGCGCACGCTCACTTCATAAATAAACCGCACTAGGAACTGCGAGCATACATCGTCAGTTTAGTCACGAAATTACCAAAATGGCAATTAAAACTGCAAAAAGACTCTGGAGAACAAGATTTTGGGGGTGTTAAGACCCAGAACCAAGCTTCCTGAGCAATAAAGCTATAGTGAGCCCTTTTATTAAAAGCCTAGCTAATACAAAAATACACTTGGTATTACTTGATGTAATTCACAACTACCTCAATTACAATTAAGGACAAATTAATGGTATTCAGTTGTGTTTTAGGCACTAAAACAGTCCAGTACTTTATAGTCAAATCCATTTCAATATTGAAATAATTAAGATTTTTATGCCACCCCATGACTGGTTGCTGCCTCTTTCCTGGCTACCCCTATGAAAACATCCTGGCTCCGCCACTGCCTAAGAGGGAAAAGTGATTAATATCAGTTTATTTCTGAGTATCTCCATTGCTGAAAAAAAAAAAAAAAAAAAAGCATGTTTGTGAATGGCCATTTGATTTACATTTGAGAAAAACTGAGAAGATTCTCTCAAATGTAGAAACAAGGATACAAACTAGTCACTTTTCACTGAAAATTGCCGTTGTGAATTCAAAATAGGCCATCTGTGTAATTCAAGTAGATTCAATGAGTTGAAAACTCTTGCTACTTCATACTTCAATACAAAACAATGTTGAACTTTGACAAAAAAAATATTTTTAAATGTTATAATAGTGATTTTATAATGTCTACATATAACATGTGAAAATATCTATATTACAGAGTGGAAATGGTAAAGGAGACAATAAATGATCCTCTGCTGCCATTTAGTGGCCATAGTGGGAATCATGACATTCATTTTACATTTACATTTATGCATTTAGCAGACGCTTTTATCCAAAGCGACTTACATTGCATTCAAGTTACAGTTTTACATTTGATCAGCTCTTGCTTTCCATGGGAATCGAACCCATGATCTTGGCGTTGCTAGCGCCATGCTCTACCATTTGAGCTACAGGAAAGCATTTTAATAGTATTTGTTTTTCTACCAGGTGAAATCTTGGCAGAAATCTTCCACTTAGCATGGCACATTTTCCATGAATTATCTCTTTAAGTAAAAATTAAAGAAAAAAAAAAATGCAGATAAATACATTTTATTATGTAAAAATGTGCAAAAATATTAATAGTTTTGAGGCAAATGATATATTCAAATTACCTAACTAAAAAGTGAGCAATATTACATGTGTTTGAAAATAAAAATTAATTTAAAAAAAATGTTCTGCTATCTGGGGTTTGCCATCAGGAGTTAAAGGGGATGCTATGTGACACACTTTCTTTCTTCTTTTTTTTTTCTTGTTTTAACTTTTCACTTTTTTCCCTATGGTACTAAAAAAAGGGGGGAGGGGGTTCAAACCTTTGTCACTTTTTACACTCCTTATGAGTTTGTATCCTTCCATGCACTAGTAATGGGCTTTTGGTCATTGACTTGCAGAAAGTTTTCTACACGAGTTGGTGTTAGAGGCTACTACAGGGATACTCAAAAACTCAAATTTGATCAGGGTTGGAGCTAAACTCTGCAGGAAAGTGGATCTTGCGAGCCAGATTTGACGATCACTGAGCTACTAGAATACAGGGGGGCACCGACACTGATCTTGCATACCCCTAGGCAAATGTGCAGTTGCGCCCCTGCCAGTACTGGTCCGAAGTGTTAAGAAGGGTGATAGCAGTTGTAAAATTCCTGGCAGAGCGTGGCCTTCCTTTTAGGGGTCATAGTGCCGTGTTTGGTAATGCCAGCAACGGAAACTATTTGGGAATCTTAGAATTAATTAGCCAGTTTGATCCATTCTTAAAAGCGCACATCGAAAAATATGGGAATGCAGGGAAAGGACAGCCTTCTTACCTTTTTTGTCACGGGTTCTGTGAAGAATTCATTCAGCTGATGGGAGAAAGGGTTCTTTGTCATATTCTGAATGAAACTGAGATAGCAAAATATTTTTCAATCAGTGTTGATTCTACCCCTGATGTGGCACACACTGATCAGCTCACACTGATTTTGCGTTACATTTCACGAGAGGCTGTTATAAGGGCTTGCAGTCACGTCTCAAAGAGATAAACCCTTTAGTTGAATGGGTGCCGTGTGCTGCCCATACGCTTAATTTGGTTGGGGTAAACAGTGTGAACTATTAGAAACAGAAGACTTTTTCTCTTTTGTTCAGACACTTTTTAATTTTTTGCTCGAGGTCCCAGCACGATGGCAGACTATCACAGCCGGCTTGCAACCAAATGAGAACAGCAGGATAGAGACCTTGAAAACACTCTCAGATACAAGGTGGTCAGCGCACGCCAAAGCCACTAAAGCGCTCTGTTTAAATTACGCGAACATCCAGGAATCCAGGAAGCCGACTAAGCAAGAAAATTCAGTTCCGCAGATTCAGTTCCTACGACACTGTAAACCAGTACTTTGGTTTTTTAAATAACATCCTCTCCTTGACTCCAGAAGAGCTGTGTTCGTCTGCAACAAAACTGCAAAATAAATACTGCAGAGATTTGGAAATGGAGTTAGTAGATGAACTTATACAATTTAAAGCACTCATCCAAAATGAAACCAACACCATGGCAAGAACGCTCATCAAGATAATAAAACAACGTAAATTAGTCTCTGTATTTCCAAACATAGACATCGCTCTCCGCTTATTTCTCACACTGCATGTAACAAATGCCTCCGGCGAGCGTTCATTCTCAAAACTGGCCTTAGTAAAAAACGGGCTGCGATCTGTCATGGGCCAGAAGCGTCTTTGTCATCTGACTCTAATGTCTCTTGAGAGCGACGTTCTACAGAAACTGGATTTTACCGAGCTTATAAAGGACTTCTCAGCAAAAAAAAACACAAAGGAAAAGCTGAAGGTAGGACATTTTAATTTACTCGTACATGAGCACCAATCGAAATGTTTATGTTTTGAGTAAAAAGGGAAGGTGGTGGTGTTTGGTTGGGGGTGAGATGGGGGGAGGGGGGCCTACTGTAAAGCTTTAGCCCAGGGGCCTCTGGTCACCTAAAGGCGCCCCTGACCTTGTGTTGTTATGTTGATAGAGGTTTTAAGAAAATAAGCAGGCAGAACACAAGCTGTAACTTAACATTTCTAGTTTACTCAACTCGTTCTTTTTTGACGCACACTTCTTACATCAATTGAACATGTGTGCCACCTAGGGGACATGAATGGTAGAGCAATGTAGTAAGAGGACACAATATCTTCCCCTTTTCAGAAAGAATACAGCTGTTTGTATAACAAAACAGAAATAAGCTTCAGTCAAGAATAAGCAAACATTATGAACTCAATGTAATAAAGAAAATGTCTCAACTTTTGGTAACACTTTATTTTAAGGTGTCCATAATACTGAGTAATTACCTAGTTAAGTACTTAGTAGTAGCTGTTGTACTTACATACAACTAAATGTACTTGCCATGTAACTAAGTAATGGAACAGCCTGTACTTACAGTTTGTAATTATGTACATGTAATAGGCAGCTACTGTTACACATATGTAACAGGCCGAGTCTGTTACACAGCTACTTATGTCACCAAAATATTGTTACATACTGTATGTGTTGCAGACTTTATACAACGTAATTATAAATGTAAGTACACAGACATAAGCTACTTAAAATAAAGTGTATCAAGATTGTACTTAAGTGTACTTCATGTGTATCTATACTGTACACCTTATCCAGCTGCAACATAGTTTGATTTAACCCACCAGTACACAGCTTAAATACATGTAATACCTTTCTAATTACATTAAAATTACAGAATATTACACAGGCATAAGATACTTAAAATAAAGTGTATCAAGACTATGTACTTAAGTGTACAAGTAGCAGTGTAACAGACTCGGCCTGTTACATATGTGTAACAGTAGCTGCCTATTACATCTACATAATTACAAACTGTAATTACAGGCTGTTCCATTACTTAGTTACATGGTAAGTACATTTTGTTTCATGTAAGTACAATGGCTACTACTAAGTACTTAATTAGGTAATTACTCTGTATTATGAAACCTTAAAATAAAGTGTTACCCAACTTTTTATTTTCTTCATTCACTTATTTAACTTATCTCAACTTCTCCATATTCCTTACATTTGTAGAACATAGTCCTTGGTCCAGGCAGGTTTCTGTCTAATTCTGGATGACCTATTCAAAGGACTTGGGGTTGTGTCATATTGTATCTCAGTTGGAGTAACACTTCTACTCAATTCTGGCATTTCAGCAAGGCGTGAAGCATTCCACACTCTACACCATCGAGCATGTATAAATCTTCACCTTTCTTCTGCAACACAGCTTTTGGTTGAGTTAACTTCTGGTCACACTTCTTTACCATCCAAGGTTTCTTAACTTGAACCAGATACCTGGGTTGAAATCTTGAAGACTTTGCATTTCTTCTGGCATCTGTGTTCTATTGAACTTTCTCTTGTTTGCTTTTCACACGTTGTCGTATCATGTTTCTGTCAGTTTCTTTAAAGGGAAGGTCCAGAACTTGTAACTTGGTTCTCATACATCGGCCATGGAGTAACTCAGATGGTGCAACACCTGTGGTGCCATGAGGAGTTCAATTCATTGAGAATGTTTGAGTGAATGTCTTCCAAGTTTCACCTTGAATTGAAGCAGTTTGTAGACAGTCTTTCAAAACTCTATTAAACATCTCCACTCAGTGCCGATCCTAGACTTCCGGGGGCCCTACGCAAAACTGTGTCAGGGGGGTTGAGAATGGATGAGACGCATTTGTCCGTGTTTCACTCCGTCTCGAATCGCGCTTGCGGAAAGCGCTCGAGGAGCAGTATCTATTCCGCGGCTCATATAAGCTCTCGTTTTTTTTTTTTTTTAAGTAAGAGCAAGAGACTGGACGACATTCACGTTACATGATTTGGCTGATTTGTACATAGAGAGCGTGACAGCGCACCACATTAAGAGAAACGATCATTCATGTTTTCAGAACCGCTGGCCAAAATTAAAAACGAAACTAAAATTAAAACATCTTTGAGAGCAAGGGGGCCCCCTGGTGTTTCGGGGGCCCTATGCAGCGTGCATATTCTGCGTATAGGGAGGATTGGCTCTGTCTCCACTTCTCCATTTGCACAGGGGTAATAAACAGCAGATCTGAGATGATGTATGTCTCTCACTCTCAGAAACTCAGAAAACTCAGCAGAGATAAACTGAGGTCCATTGTCCGAGACCAACTCCTTTGGATTTCCTTCTCTGGAGAAAACAGTAGTCAAGACATGTTTAACAGTAGATGTGTCGACTCTGGAAGCAAAAGCGACTTCTTGCCATTTGCTGAAGTAATCCATGAGTGTTATTGAATACCTGCAGTCTGTTGGTGCAGTTTCGAACGGTCCGACAATGTCAATGGAGACCTTTTCCCATGCAGCAGAAGGCAATTCAACAGGATTAAGAGGAGCATCATGTGTAACAGCAGACTTGACATTTTGTTGGCATGTATGACAGTTTCTTATCAGGGCTTCAGCCTGGATGTCCATCTTAGGCCACCAGTAGAATTTGGCCACCAGTAGAATTGCCTAAGTCTCTGCTTCGTGCGGACTACACCTTGATGCGATTCATGAGCCAGGTCTATGAGTTTCTTTTGTAATGACTCAGGTACCAGAAGGCGGTATGTTCCCCAGAGAATATATCCATCCGTGACAGCAAGCTCATGTCAAATAAGGAAGTATGCCTGCAAGTCTGGATCAACATCCTTTCTTGTGTTTTGGCCAGCGTGTTTGGTAATAGGTATGCAACTTATCGAACACTGGGCAGTTGTTACATGCAGACTGGAACTCATCCTTGGAGATTGCACTGAGAGCAAATGAAATCATAGCAACAGACTCAATGGTTTCAGCATAGTCATGTTCAGTGTTTGCAAGAGGCAGTCTTGATAAGCAATCAGCAACACTGTTCAATGGACCAGGTCTGTATTGCACATCATAATCAAACTCCATCAAGCGTGCAGACCATCTGGCAACACATAAACCAGCTCAACTATTACCTTCGTTCGTGAGAAGAGTGGTAAGAGCTTGATGGTCTGTGCGTAGTCGGAATTTTCTTCTCCACAGCCATGTACACCATTTCTCTGCAGCCCAGACACACGACAGAGCAGGGCCGTGCAGAGACCTTTGGAGGGGCAGGTGCTCAAAGTATAAAAGGGGCACATGGAACACGGCTTTTAATAGGGCTGTGCTCCTTGCTGATATGTGTATCGAAATGGATGCTTCTTTATTGATACAGCAGCAAATGCCATGACGCAGGTTTGAAAAAGAAACACAGAACAGAAAAGACCATTTTAAGTTTAAATGTTTAAGACATTTTTTGCACCTCTTAATTACTCTGGAATGATATTATTATTATTATTGTTGTTGTTGTTATTGAGTTTACAGGGTATGGTGGTTTTGCTGTTGTAATCACTACTGTTGTTGTTGTAGAAAAAAAATATTCCTGTCTTATTTAAAATAGAATTCTATTCTAATCCTGTTCTGAATTTATTCATTTTTTTAATGATAATGATTATAAAAACAGGATTGATAAGTATAATTCGGAGGAAAATCAGTATAAGCCCAGTGTTTTGATAATTATTTTTAAGGCACTCTACGTTTTTTTATATAAATACTGTAGTAATAATAGTTCAAAGTATGAATAGTTTTTAGTCAGATAACATAAAAAAGACAAGACACCTCGACACGCTTTAAACTTTTCCCAATTAAACAGCAAGAACGAAAGAGAACAAGCACCTTTGTTTTTATTGCTGTGTGTAGAACTACGTTAGCTGCATTTTTTATTTAATATTAATTTTAATAAAATGTCCATTCGTCCCCCGCACTTTATTCAAGCTCGAGCAGGTGTTTTCACATAGAGGTTTCTAGCTTTAAATCTAGATTTAAATTAAAAGAGACATGACCTGACGTTTTATTCGTATCCAAAATGAGGAGATATGAATATCAGGAGAGCTGAACACTCTCGTGCAGTGCATGTTTCATTCATACTCGAAGCCAGAGGGCGCTCTCGTGCAGAAACTTTTGACGTGCATATGGACAGACTCACACGGCTATCGCTGTAGCTGAGCTGAATAAAAAGCAGAAACGTTTTTACTGATGAAACGTGAAGACAATAAAAGATTGCGAAAATATATGGTCTATGTGTGTTTTTCAAGTTATCTCCAGGTAATAAATAAATAAACTATATGAAAAATGCAGTAGCCTACTGATTAACATATCATTTAGTATAGAAACTATAAAATATATTTCCTGAATTATTCTGTGATAAAAATGGGAAAGGGGTGTTCGTAGTAGCCTTTATAAACCAATCATAAAATTGTCATTAGGAAAACATTGAACAAAAATATTGTAGCCCCTTGCTGCAGCTAACCTTGCTTCCACAGGCTACACACAGCAATATAAACAACAGCTGTACATGATCTCTTCACGCTGTTCTCGTAAAATAATAATAATTCAATAATATAAGTATACAAGCACACCACTCCGCTGAGAACTCCACTTACCGGCAGCCACAGACGTTATTGAAGGCATCCTAAAGGCGTGTCTGAACGTGAGGGATCTTCCGGGATGAGATCGTCAGGTGAAAGGTCATCATGTGGATAATTTAATTTACGGCTAAACTAGTATTAATTCATTTTACTAATAGTTAGATTGGGCAGGTCTTCACAAAAGGGCGTTTAATTACAAAAAAAAAATAAAAATTGCCTTGACAAAAGGGCACTTTGGGCATCAAGGGGAAAAGGGGCAGGTGGGGCTCTCTCCCTTTCAGAAGCAAAAGTTATGGGAGGAGAGTATTCAAATGAATTACGCAACGAGATTTAACGCTTGCGTTCGTCAAATAACTGGCATTTGCACCATTATTTAAAGGGGTCATATGATGCGATTTCAAGTTTTCCTTTCTCTTTGGAGTGTTACAAGCTGTTCGTGCATAGATGAGATCCCTAAAGTTGCAAAGACTAAAGTCTCAAACCCAAAGACATATTCTTTATAAAAGTTAAGACTCATCCATGCCCCACTAAAACGGCTCATTCAAACACGCCCCCACATGTCTATGTCACAATGTGGAAATATTTGCATAATGCCGCCCAAATGTTCAAGCAAAGAAAGAAGGCGTGGTTTCAGTAACCGCAGTTAGTGTTGATGCAGCCATGTCAGGGAGACGCTGTGTGTTTCTATGCGAACGCAAAAGCACTTTATTTGGCTTTCCGTAAGTAGATGCAATTAGGAATCATTGGGTAAAATTTGTTTACAACACAACAGCACAACCCAATGTTCGAATGTGTGCAACGCATTTTATGGACGACAGTTTCGTGAACCTAGTAGACTAAAAGGCTGACTGTGCACGAAGACCATTTAAAAAAAAAAAAAGGTAAATTCCGACTTTGCTATGACAATCTGGCACTTCTGAATCAGCAACTGTAAGTATGTTTTGTTATTAGTTCAAGTATTTGCTATTGACTGTTCAAATGCAGAGTTTTACACGTAACACATCGTGTGTGTGTGTGTGTGTGTGTGAGGGGAACAGGGTCACATCACAGCGGAGTGTACAGCCCTTCAGAAATCATCTTAACCACGGCTTGAGTACTGCAAATACATATGAGCATCATCACTGTGACTGTTCCCCTTTCATGCTTGAACTGATAAAACTAACTTGAAAGCTGAAGCTCGCGATTATGGTAAGGGGCGTTACATTTCCGACATGTGCTTGTGGTGTTCGGCCAATCACAATGCACTGGGTCAGTTGGCCAATCAGAGCAGACTGCACTTGTTGGAAGGAGGGGCTTTGTAGAAAACAACGCGTTTGAGAGAGGCGGGGCATAGAGGAACTACAATAATGTACAGTATTTGAAAAATAATGTGTTTTGTGAACATTAAAGGAACATTCCACTTATTTTGGAAATAGGCTCATTTTCCAAGTCCCCAAGAGATAAAAAGTTGAGTTTTACTGTTTTTGAATCCATTCAGCCGATCTCCGGGTCTGGCGGTAGCACTTTTAGCTTAGCTTAGCATAGATCATTGAATCGGATTAGACCATTAGCATCGCGCTCAAAAATGACCAAAGAGATTCGATATTTTTCCTATTTAAAACTTGACACTTCTGTAGTTACATCGTGTACTAAGACTGACGGAAAATGAAAAGTTGTGATTTTCTAGGCTGATATGGCTAGGAACTATACTCTCATTCCGGCGTAATAATCAAGGAACTTTGCTGCCATACCATGGGTGTAGCAGGTGCAATGATATGACGCAGCGCCTGAAAGTAGTCCCCAGCTATATCATAGGCTACAGAGCTGGGGACTACTTTCAGGCGCTGCGTCATATCACTGCGCCTGCTGCACCCATGGTACGCATGATGACCAAATGCTAATGGTCTAATCCGAATCAATGAACTATGATAAGCGCTTGAAATGGCTGCAATTATTGTTGCTAGGAGGAGGCACCGCAGAGAACAGAGAGCGCGTGGTAGAAGGGAGAGGATTTTTTCCACACGTATTAATTTATTTGGAATGCCAGAAGAACAGAAATTTCCATGCCCATCGGTGCTGTTTTGGAATTGCGCTCTTGTGCTAAGTTGCCCTGTTTAGTAAAACTGGCCCTTGGTGTTAACCCTCTATGGTACCGTGTTGCCTCCAGGCAACACAACATATTTTTGTTTTTTTAATTAAAATGAGACACTCATTTAATTGATCAATGCTGTCTCAGGGAAGTAGAAGTCAAGTACTAATAAATGAACATACAAAAAAAGTGGTCACATGACCCACAGGGGTCAATTTTAGGGGTGTTCGACTTGAAGCGGCGCTGTGCAGAATGATCAGTGTATGACATCACAGTACCGCGAGAGCCATAAGAGAGCAGACGGATCCTATGCTTTCAAATAGCTCTCACTTTGATGTCATACACTGATCATTCTGCGCAGCGCCACTTCAAGTTGAACACACCTTTTGTTTCCACTTTCAGGACATGTGCACATGTCACATGACTCCATATTTTGTCCAATGAAAAGTGCATTTTTCATTAATTTCCATACATATAATTGCCTACAAAAAATCTTAGTCACCTTCATTGGAAAGTAAAAAAGTATTTTCAAAAACTTTACATAATATTTCATCAAATGTATCATTGTAAATTACAAAAAACTGCATGTTGCCTCAAGGCAACATTGTACCGTAATGGAATAACATAAGGCCATGCAGGCATACTAGGTTAGAATACAAGTATATTATATTTGTAAGGAAAAGGGTTAGAATTATCTAAATGTATTAGAATTTTTGCATGATTTTGTAATGCATTTGCAAGAATAGTAATTCTCATATTATATCTGCACATATTATGATTTTTCTGTAGAGTTTAATTGTTTCCTCAGCTTTCACAAGCAATGAGGTGTCATTAGTGAAGTAAGATTTTGCATGCATGTGCTTTTGTGTGTATGTGCATGCTTGTAAGGAAGTGCATATTAGTATAAGGTTATGATGATTTTTAATTTTTTACTTCGAAACAACACTGATTATAATGTTTTGGTATGACAGCAGATATGAAAGTTTAGTTATACTTGGGATCCACGATGGTACAATGTTGCCTGAGTGCAACAGCTGGATATGAAATGTTACTTTTTATTAAATATGAGATGTGCAATACATTAAAAACTAGATAATTCTGTTTGTTCAAGTGTTTGGTTAAAGAAATTGATGTTTTCAATAAATATATTTCTTTTTTCTGCATGAAAATGTCAAAAGTTAAAATTTTTCCGTTGTGGTACAATGTTGCCTTGAGGCAACAAACTTTAAAAAAATAAATAAATAAAAATAACGAAAATGTTTATTGATATTATTATAGTGTTCAATTTTAAGTAGGAAAAACATCACAAATATTTTTTTTTCCTCATTGATATCCTATTCCGTTTAAAATAAAATCAATATAAAACTTTGTAACTAAAATATAAGGCATGTGGATCAACGTAATGTAATAGGTTAAATTTTAGAACAGCTCACCTGAGCAGAGGACTCCAGCATCTCTATCATGATTACAGTCATAATCATACAACTGAACTGATCCACAGTTCTTCAGTGTAGTCTCTGAACCAGTACATATCATATGATTTGTCCAGATTGGTCCTGATCCTCGTCCAAAATAAGCATCACCCACAGCATCTACAGGTTCTCCACAGTCCAGCTCTCTACACACCACTGCAGCTTCAGTCATATCCCAAGCACCGTCACACACTGTTCCCCACTGACCTCTATGAAGAACCTCCACTCTACCAGCACAGCGACTGTGACCACCAACCAACCTCACATTCACACTGTCTGTTTATTGAATACAGAAGACCAGAGAAGAAAATATACTTATGAGCAGAGCAGACACAAGAGTTAGAAGAATCACACAAAGAGAGAGAGAAAAATAATCATACAGAGAGTCAGGAGATTTGACATAAGATTTCAGTGAAGTAAAAGAAATCTGCTCAAACCTGCACAAACCAGTCCGACATCATTGTCATGTGAACAGTTGTATTTTTGTGGCAGTGATGTTGGACAGAGGTGAATCTGAGACTCATTTCCTCTGCACTGAATCACTTGTGTCCACATCTGAGTGTCTCCTTTGCTAAAAGCAGCTGCTCCCAGCACCTGTACAGGAGCTCCACAGTCCAGCTCTCTACACACAACCTCTGCATCCTGCTGGTCAAAGACAGCATCACACACTGACATCCACGTCTGATTATGAAGTATCTCTAACCTCCCAGAGCAGTGAGAACCTCCAACCAGCCTGACACCTGAAAAAAACACACAATGTGTATGAATTAACATTTCAAAACCAAACATACACTACTTTTTTTCTTTTTGTTTTCTTTTCTTTCTTTCTTTCCTTTAACAAAATTAAGTTACCTGAGCACATGACTCCTGCACTCTTGCTTTGACACACACCTTGAAAACCCCATGTGACTGATCCACACTTTTTCAGTGTGGACTCAGATCCAGTACACATTGCATTATTCATCCAAATGGGTCCTGATCCGAGTCCAACCTGAGCATCACTCAGAGCATCTACAGGTTCTCCACAGTCCAGCTCTCTACACACCACTGCAGCATCAGCCAAATCCCAACCAACATCACATACTGTTCCCCACTGACCTCTATGAAGAACCTCCACTGTCCCACTGCAGGGTCTGCTACCATTAACCAACCGCACATTTATTATTTCTGTGCACAGTAGGGGAAAAATAATATTTGAAAAGATTAATCAAAATTAAATAAATCTTTCCTATTGAAATGGTCAACACATACCTGTACAAAGCAGTCCAACATTATTTTTGTGAGAACAGTTATATTTGGGTGTTAATTTGAAAGATGTTTGACACATATGAATCTGAGATTCATTTCCTCTGCACTGAATCTCTTGTGTCCACATCTGAGTGTCTCCTTTGTCAAAAGCAGCTGCTCCCAGCACCTGTACAGGAGCCCCACAGTCCAGCTCTCTACACACAACCTCTGCATCCTGCTGGTCAAAGACAGCGTCACACACTGACATCCACGTCTGATCATGAAGTATCTCTAACCTCCCAGAGCAGCGAGAACCTCCAACCAGCCTGACTTCTGAAAGAACATAAATAATTATAGTTTTTCTTTTTGCAACAAAACATTATATATGTATATATATACATATATATATATTAGTGGTGTCAAAATTAGTGCGTTAACGCGGGAGATTCATTTTTTCAGATTAACGCATTACACATATTTAACGCAATTAACGCAGGGGCGGGGCTAGAGTTGGCCACCCCATTCACAACTGCTGCCTCCAGTCGCGTAGCTACGGGTGGGCCTGGGTGGGCCCAGGCCCACCCACTTTCATCTGTGGCCCACCCAATGAGAAGTCGGTAATTTTCCAAATGGATGTAATTTATTAAACGATACTAATAAATGTCTTATTTCACTGTAATTTTATATATTTATTAAAAAAATATTAAAGCTTGCTTTCATGGTCAATTACAGGTCGTTTCTTAGTTGTCCCTCTTCCTATAGGTGCATCACGCTTGTCAAAATGATGATGATTCGTCCGTTTCTGTTAGTCCCACCCACAACGTTATGTTTACGACGTAAGGATATAATAGTAAAATGCGCACGTTTGTGGAGTTAAGTTGAGCAATCATAAATCAGATCAATTCTTTAAAAAGTAAAAGTCTTAGCAATAAATCCGGACCTTCTACAAATGAAACCCGACAGACCACCTGCGGTTGATGGATTTATCGATCGGAATCTTCTGAACCAAGCGTGTTTGAAACATCATATTAGCATAGGTACAGTGTTTAATCCGCTAAAAATGCGTCCTTTGTGGAAAGAAACACAAACTTTGTGCTGGATCCTGGTCGCCAAAACAAACTGCATAATTTGCAGCTGCGCACATTTCCGCGGTCCTCGATGTGTGTGAACTGACAGAGACGTTTGATTATGAAATCATCTGCGAAGCCCCGTTGTTTCACACTGACTGAGGTAATGCTTTACAATAAACTTCCTTTAGTTAACATTAGTTAATGCATTAACTAACATTAGAAATACATTTGTTACCGTGTTGTTTATTCATCTTTGTTAACCAGCTCATGCAAATGTTAACAGATACAACTTTGAATTTTAATAATGTCCTAAATTTTGAAATGAACATTAATATAACAAATTACTAATGTTAATGCGTGATTTAGAAGTACTGTGTAATGAACCTTGGTGCTGTATTTTGTGTTGGCAATTTGACATGCAGTTTTCATATGCTACACACTTGGCCCTCCCAGTTTTATGTAGGCCCACCCACTTAAACATTTCTGGCTACGCTAGTGGCTGCCTCTATCTCTTTTTTTCTTGAAAATGATTGTGTTTATTTAGATGCAGAACGTCTTTATGACCACATCAAATGGGAGACGTTTCAGACGCGCACTCTAACGTCGCCTCCACGCCAGGCGCGAGTCAAACGAGCGCGGAAAATACACTGTGCTCCTAGAGTGCGCTCTTCAAATACACGCACAAAGGTGCCGGTGCTCGCTGTAGCCTGTAGCCTATCATTTCATATCAAACAGCGAAAGAAACTACGTGCATGCAATGTCCTAGTTATGCCGTCAGTTAAGGCATGAAGTTACTAAAAAGGCGATTAAAGCTGCCTTAAAACTGTGTGCATGCATGCCATATGATATGAACACTGTTCATCGCTGGTGGAGTTTATGTTTGTGAAGTGCCGACCGTTCTATCTGCCGCGGGAGTTCACGGCCATTGTTATTGCTGCGGTTTACATACCACCGTGTGCAAACGCTAAGGACGCGCTTCGTGAACTGTACGGCGCCATCAGCGAACAACAAACAAATAACCCCGACGGCTTTTTCATCATAGCCGGTGACTTTAACCACGCAAACTTAAAGACAGTTTTGCCAAAGTTCTACCAACATGTGAACTTTGCGACAAGGGGAAACAATACACTGGATTTTGTTTATACAACAGGGAAAAACGCATACAAAGCTGAACCCCGCCCCCACCTCGGGTACTCGGATCACATCTCTGTTATGCTAATCCCAGCATACAGACCACTTCTCAAGCTTGCCAAACCGGTTCAAAAACTCATCACAATTTGGCCAAATGATGCTACCTCAACACTACAGGACTGCTTTCAGTGCACAGACTGGAACATGTTTAAAGAGGCAGCCACCTACAACAACCACACAGACCTGCATGAGTACACTGAAACTGTGACTGCTTACATCAAAAAGTGCATGGATGATGTGACAGTCACCAAGACCATCACCACACGTGCAAACCAGAAACCATGGATGACAGCAGAGGTTCGTGGGCTGCTAAAGACCAGAGACGAAGCATTCAGATCAGGAGATAAAGCGGCCCTCAAAACAGCAAGAGCCAATCTGTCCTGTGGCATCAAAAATGCAAAACGGTCACATGCTCAAAAAATCAACAATCACTTCACAGACAGCAGAGACACACGGAGCCTGTGGCAAGCCATTCAGACCATCACTGACTACAAGCCCCCGCCACAGGCCTGTGATGAGGACACATCCCTCCCCGATGCACTCAACCACTTTTATTCACGGTTTGAAATGCAGAATGACACACCTGCACAAAAACTGCCCACACCTCCCAACGACCGGGCGCTTTGTCTGTCTCCAGCCGACGTAAGGAAGACCCTATCTAGGATTAACCCACGCAAGGCTGTGGGTCCTGACAACATACCTGGCCGTGTACTGAAAGACTGTGCTGCACAGCTGACGGATGTCCTAACAGATATCTTCAACACCTCGCTGAGCCAGGCAGTCGTCCCCACATGTCTCAAATCCACAACAATCATACCGGTACCAAAGAAATCACCTGTGTCCTGTCTAAATGACTACCGTCCCATAGCACTGACTCCAATCATGATGAAGTGCTTTGAGAGGTTAGTCATGCACAACATCAAAAACAGCCTCCCCAACACACTTGACCCGCTGCAGTTTGCATACCGTCCAAACCGCTCTACGGACGATGCAATCTCCTCCACCCTCCACCTGGCTCTTACCCACCTAGAAAATAAAGACTCCTACGTTAGAATGCTGTTCATCGACTTCAGCTCAGCATTCAACACAATTATCCCACAACAGCTCATAAATAAACTAAACCTGCTGGGCCTTAACAATTCCCTTTGCAATTGGATCCTGGACTTTCTAACCGGAAGACCTCAGTCAGTCCGTGTCGGCCACAACACCTCGAGCACTACCACACTGAGCACAGGTGCCCCACAAGGCTGTGTGCTCAGCCCGCTGCTCTTCACGCTGCTGACCCACGACGGCACTGCCAAGTTCAGCTCCAACCACATCATCAAGTTTGCTGATGACACAACAGTGGTAGGTCTCATCAGCAACAACGATGAAACGCACTACAGAGAGGAAGTGACACAGCTGGCGGAATGGTGTGGCACTAACAATCTGTCCCTCAATGTGGAGAAGACAAAGGAGGTTGTGATGGACTTCAGGAGAAACTCCGTTGACCACCCCCCACTGACCATCGACAGTTCGACTGTGGAGAGAGTCAGCAGCACTAAATTCCTGGGGGTGCACATCACAGAGGATCTCACCTGGACCACCAACACCATGTCACTCTCCAAGAAGGCACAACAGCACCTACACTTTCTCCGCCGGCTGAAAAGAGCAAGTCTCCCACCACCCATCCTCACCACATTCTACAGGGGCACCATTGAGAGTGTGCTGACCAGCTGCATCACTGTCTGGTACGGGAACTGCAGTGCTGCTGACCGCAAGACCCTCCAGCGGACAGTGAACATGGCTGCAAAGATCATCGGTGCCCCTCTCCCATCCATCCTGAACATGTTCCTTGCACGATGCTCCAGCAAAACCAACAGCATCGTGAAGGACCCCACCCACCCCTCCCACAGTCTCTTCCAGCTCCTACCATCAGGAAGACGGTACCGGAGCATCAGAGCCCGCTCCGCCAGACTTCTCAACAGCTTTTTCCCCCTGGCTGTGAGAGCCCTGAACTCAGATCACCCCGCCTCCCTCTGAAACCCCATGCAAACCCCTACCTCCTGAAACATGGACCATCCCCCCCCCCCCCCCTCTCCAAACATCCCCCAACCTTACCACACCAAAGAAAAAACTGTAAACTGTTTTTTTTTGTGCAATCCAAGTGTGCTACACACAGGTGAGTGGGCCTGTACAAACCACCTGTAGTAACACACTCTCCTCTATGCACTAGACACTTTTCCTAACACTGCTATGTGTACACAATCCCACAAAAGACTCAGCAATATATGTATGTTTACATGCTCATGCACCACTACAAATCATCTTGTACTGTTCCCCAGCCAGCTGCTGACTCCCAATGTTTCTCTCTGCACATGTACAGTATTTATGTGAAGCATTCGCATAGTTTGTATAGTTTGTATTTTTTATCTTTATCTTTAGTTGTATAGGATAAACATTTAGGGTAAACAGTTTGTATAGTTTGTATTTTCTATCTTTATCTTTAGTTGTATAGGGTAAACATTTATATATAGTATACCTAGTCAAATCTGTCAGTAGGTTAGTTTTGTGTATAGGTTTATAGTGTTTTACTTCATTGTTGTATGTCTGTATTTATGTAGCACCGTGGTCCTGTGAGGCACGACATTTCGTTCCACTGTATGTCCCCACATGCAGCGGAATGACAATAAAGCTCAACTTGACTTGAACTTGACTTGATATGCGTCACATTTAAGAACATGTCTCTGAAATGATTTTCAAAACTTTCCTGAGTCACCCCAGCACTGTCTCCCTCATCTAACACACCCGATTCAACTCGTCAGTTCATTAGAAGAGACTAAGGCCTCGTTTACACTGTCAGTTAAATGTGACCCAATTCCGAGTTTTTGTTTCATATGTGACACAGATCGGATCTGTTCTATGACAGTGTAAACAGGAAAAAAGCATGCATTCGGATATAGCGAGATCGGATTCGGGCCTCATTCATATGTGGAAATAAATCGGATATAAATCGGATATGTGCCAATGCGACTGTCATGTATACAGGCAGATCGGATTTTCTGAGGCATCGCGTTCTGTACGTCATTAAAACTTGACAATTTAGTACTTCTCTGCGGTTTAATGACGTTATGTGGGACCCATGCATGCTGGCAAAATGAGTGTAAATGTGCATGGGCTATTTTGAGCTACAGGCAAAAAAAAAAAAACCTGTGAAAAATATAGAATTTGAGGTTTTCACAAAAATTAGTTCATTAAGCCCTCGTTTAGCTATCCCAATGCTCCACATAGAAATTAAACATCTAAAAGTATCTTTAACTGTATATTTTCTGAGAGGATGAACTTTTCTCCGCCCGCTTCCGCACTGACTGTCATCTGAAGAGCGCGCATAACTGCGCTTCTGACGGCGCGCGATCCCGATAAATACACAGAATTACGGTATTTCAGTATTCCCGCAAACATAATCTGTTCTGTCTTAAGAGAACGCTTGGGGAACTGATGGGGAAAAACATCTGATGTGTAACTTATATGATTTGTGCGTTACAGTAGGCCGTCTGTCTCAATTACCCCTTTTCCACCAAGGCAGTTCCAGTGCTGGTTCAGAGCCAGAGCCTTTGTCTTTCGACACCCAAACCACCAGCTCCGAACCAGCAAAAGCGGTTCGTAAGTAGCACCAAAACATTGCTGGGCTAGAACGAAGAACCGCTTGCGTAAGGGGCTGGGGGCGGGGTTACCGTGAACAACAAGACGAACAGAAACTTTGGACAGCCATATTTGAAATAGCAGCTAAACACTAACATGTTGGATTCGCCGTATTTGAAATAGCAGCTAAACACGGACACGTTGGATTCGCCGTGTTTGGATGCCGATGTAGATTCGCAAAGCCATGAACGTCAATAACAACACAACGTCCACCATTGTTGATAGTTTGTTTAGGCTTGTTCGGGATGGATCGGCGCTACGAGGACCGTTCGGTGCGAGGCATCGGGGTGCTGTGGGAGCGACTGGAAAGCTGATGGCTCTTTATGCTTTTGGATCGCTCTCGCGGTGCTTTAGTGTGTTGTGTGCCGATCGATCTGCGTGGCGCGATGCACCTCGAACAAGTCTGTTGTGTTTGGCGCTGCCGCGCTAGTGAAACGAAACATGAAACGTATTCAGTGACGTAAGACCTGGCTCTGTATTGGCTCTCTAGCCAGTGGAAAAGCAACCGGTTCTTAAAGGGCTCTCCGGTCGAACCAACTAAGAACTGGCAGTAGCACTGGCTCTGAACTAGCACCTGGTTCCTGCTGGTGGAAAGGGGGTAAATGTTATCTATCAATAAAAGAAAAGAGGGAATCACTCGTAGCACTTCATTGAACTGCTTTTTGTAGTTGTAATAATCAATTTATTTGTAATGAACACACTGAAGTGATTTTTACATTTGATAATTTGTTTTTCGCCGGCTATATGAATGCTTTTGTTTAGATGTAAAATGATAAAGGTAATGCATTATTTGTTTCTTTCTAGACTATTTGTTCCTATACTGTTTTTTGTTGTTGTTGTTTTTGCATCTGTTCTTATTTATAATAGGAAAGATAAAATAAAAAAAACAGCTATATTGTGATTATTAATATAGTAGCCTAATTATTTATAAGAAAAGAACTGGAGGAAAACTTTAATCTTTCTCATAATCAACCTTGCTTATATCGACTTTAAACGGGTGTAGCAGTCATTTTTTTGTCCAAAAAAAGCAGCAAAGCAGCAGCAGCTTTTAAAGCAATAGCAGGCAAATAAGCTAATAACCAGCTGCTGTGATGTCTATTAATCCAAGAACAAAAGAAAAAAAAGAGGAAATCAATAACTTTTATGGCTTTAAGGGGTTCATCTATATTTAATTTAGAATTTAGTGTTTGGTAACTATTAATTTTCTGTATATTTCTGCTGAAGGGCACAGGTAGCTAAATATGTCATTTATTGTAATGGGTTTGTGTGAAGATTGTTTTAAGTTCACTTAAATTAGAAGTTAAGTCTAATAAATGTTAAAATTGATAGCTGTCAATTATACTGTAATGCTGAATGGCTACAGTCAATGGTTAAATATTAAGGGGGAAAAACAATTTTATAGAGACATCAGTAGTATTGATATCAGTGATGCTGGCCTTCAATCATAAAAAAGATGACATTAAAGAAATATTAAAAATATACTGTCTTTATGTTGTTTGTACATTGTACATTTGAAGATTGAATGTGAAATTATTGCAATATAAAAGTATATTTAAAAACTTTAATGTTAGGTGGGATTAATCACCATTAATTGTGATTAATTTTAGAAAAATGTGCGATTAATTCGTTTTTTTTTTTTTTTATTGATTGACAGCACTAATATATATATATATATATATATATATATATATATATATTGGACAGACCCTTAAAAACTTTAAACCAGTAAATATCACTGTGATTTGGAAATGGCATTACTAATTCCATACATTTAAACAAGCAAAGGAAAAGGGAAACATCTGAACACACAGAATTTACAGACATTATGTAGCCGTTATGTAGCTTGTTGTCTTCTGTCTTCCTGCTTGTTTCCATGGTGTGAATGTAGGGTCATACAAATTTATGAACGAATCACTCGTTTTAAAATCTTCCTGGTCTACTGAGATTTGTTTTGATATTTCGTTAACACTAAATGCACTTCACCAGCTAATTGCTCTTCAACAATGTTGCTACACTGTAAAAAGTGATAAGTTGACTTAACTTAAAAAGATTGAGGAAACCCGTTGCCTTAAAATTAAGTAAATAATAATTAAAAATAATAATTAAATTGAACTGTCAAGTTCACTTAGTTTTTTTTTTTAATTATTATTTAGAATAGACGCAATCACCGTCTCCATCGGCCGTAAACCACTAGCATAGCCAGAAATGTTTAAGTGGGTGGGCCTACATAAAACTGGGTGGGCATATGAAAACTGCATGTCAAATTGCCAACAAAAAATACAGCACCAAGGTTCATTACACAGTACTTCTTAAGCATGTATTAACATTAGTAATTTATGTTAATGTTCATTTCAAAATTTACTATTAGGACATTATTAAAATTAAAAGTTAACATTTAAAAAGTTAACATTTGCCTGAGCTGGTTAACAAAGATGAATAAACACAGTAACAAATGTATTGCTAATGTTAGTTAATGCATTAACTAACGTTAACTAAAGGAAGTTTATTGTAAAGCATTACCTCAGTCAGTGTGAAACAACGGGGCTTCGCTGATGATTTCATAATCAAACGTCTCTGTCAGTTCACACACATCGAGGACTGCAGAAATGTGCGCAGCTGCAAATTATGCAGTTTGTTTTGGCGACCAGGATCCAGCAGAGTTTATGTGTTTCTTTCCACAAAGGACGCATCTGTTTAGCGGATCAAACACTGTACCTATGCTAATATGATGCTTCAAACACACTTGGTTCAGAAGTTTCCGATCGATAAATCCAGCACCCTCAGGTGGTCTGTCGGGTTTCATTTGTAGACGGTCCGGATTTATTGCTAAGACTTTTACTTTTTAAAGAATTGATCTGATTTATGTTTGCTTAAATAGGCTATTTTCAAATTTAACTTCACAAACGCGCGCATTTTACTATTATATCCTTACGTCGTACACATAGGTCGTAAACATAACATTGTGGGTGGGACTAACAGAAACGGACGAATCATCATTTTGACCAGCGTATGATGATGCACCTATAGGAAGAGGGAAAACTAAGAAACAACCTGTAATTGACCATGAAAACAAGCGTTTAATATTTTTAATAAATAAAGTTACAGTGAAATAATACATTTATTAGTATCGTTTAATAAATTACATCCATTTGGAAAATTACAAACTTCTCATTGAGTGGGCCACAGATGAAAGTGGGTGGGCCCGGGCCCACCCAGGCCCACCCGTAGCTACGCGACAGCTGCAAACTTAACAAAAGGACATTATAACTATTGTAAAGAGAAGGAATTTAGCAGATAAATATTCACATAGTTTTATAACGGGTTTAGGATGAGTTATGGCAGACAACAACACAACCCTTAGGAAAATTAACCGTGGTTTTACTAAAAATATTACTATAGTTAAACCATGGTAACCACAAATTAATAATAGTTTTGCTACACAATATAGTTTCACCATGGTATTTGTAGTAAAACTCTGGTTATACAAATAGTAATCAATCCACCAAAAACATGGTTACTTTTACCATAGGTCTAATAATACCATGGTTAATTTTCCTTAGGACCAAACATGACCCATGATAATGCAAAAACATATTCAATTTTAAGATTTTTCTATAAAGATATATTCAAGATGTAGCTATTATTGTGCTAATTTTGACAAGATAAAACAATAATGTAATACTTAATTTTTTCTAAAATAAATGTATACTATGTGCAAACAAATTACAATGAGGTGGCTGTTTTGCAACAAGGTGCTGGAAAAGTGACAGGTGCAAGAAAATTTGTGAAAAAAAGTAAACATACACATGAGAGACATGAGAGATGTCAGGGAAAATGAAGAGACTAAAAAGGAAAATGGAAGTTCAAAAGATAACCTTTAATTATTTTGCACGGCCCCAGCCTAGGAATTGAAACTTTTTTACGCAATGATGATGATGGCCATACAAAAAATATTGTTGTCCGGTTTCATTGGCCTGGATGAGAGTGAGATTTCCCGGCCTGAAATTTTGTTCCAGTCCGCCCCTGCTCGTAACCATAGCCGTGGGAACGTATTTTATCTGGGGGGTGCTGGGGGCGGGGCTTGATGTTGTGGGGCGGGGCCACGGTGGGGGATTTTAGACAAAATCCTAATATTAAGCAGCCCAAACTCTTATAGATGAACATACAAATGAACAGTGGTGGCTGGTGGCAAATTTTCTAGGTGGTAAAAATTTTTTAGCATACATCCCGATATGATTTATCCCAGTATATCAAAAAGAAAAGGATTAAGACATGAAACATTTTAAATAAAGACATTTTTTTACCAAATTCAAGATTGAGGATGATTCTCACAAAACTATATTTTCTGCAAGCTTTTTTCAAGAAAAAATATATTATTAATATTTTAATAATAATTCAAAAATGATGTATACAGTGCAACAGCAAAATTCAAAAGTCAAGCTGCAGTACCAAGCAGGACCACACGGAGACGCCAACAGACCACTATCCCAGTCGCCTTAAAGTTATATAAATATACACGGATCTGTATTCAGAAAAGAAATGTTACATTTGTTTAGACCATTTTCTACACATATAAATAACTAAAAGTCAAGCTGCAGTACCAAGCAGGACCACACGGAGACGCCAACAGACCACTATCCCAGTCGCCTTAAAGTTATAAAAATATACACGGATCTGTATTCAGAATTATTAAACAGAGCAAAACACAAATAAATAAATAAAAACATGAATGTGTTGAGTGTTGTGATCTGAAGGCAGCTCAACATGACTGAGCAGTGAACAGTTCCTCTGTCAGAGTGAATGTTGATGCCAATACACCATTGTACACAGCAAACTCTATAAAAACACGCTTCTTCAGCAAGTGTCCATTATAAAACACTTGCTAGACATGCGATCATACTGAAATGTGCTCATAAAGCTATCAGAGAGCGCACATACACAGTTTGTTTATTTGCACACTAATAATAACGGACTCGCACGCGTCTAATGTAAGTTACGATTCATGTATGTCACTGACTGTAATCGTCTTTACCTCCATTACAATCGTCATCCATCAAAACTTCACTGGTAAGATACTGGTTTGCTTTATTCAGCCCATACAGACTAGTCCTGACTTCATATTTCTTATTAGCGGTATGTTGGTTCCGACCAATCGCTGCACAAGTTAAGGTTACGCATGATGACGAAAGCACGTTAGTGCTAGCCCTCCCGGAACCCATAGATATTGCATTGCAGTGCCAGCAGTTTGAAAAAAAAAATGTTTTTATGGAAGTCTATGGGAACACTCGGGGCGATTCTCAATCTGACAGAAATCGCCCAAAAAGGGGCGGTACTACACAGAACGTGACTCGACGCTGATTGAACTATATTTCCAGAGGCAGAACAAACAGTATAGAAGAGTGAAAACTAGCGTAACACTGTGATTGAATGTGAAAGAAAAAAAATCCCTCCCTTTCGCGCTTTGGTGGTGCGTCGCCCGATCGCCCTAATGGAGAAACTGCAAATGAATGAAGACAGAGTTATGAGATCGAATATATATATATATATATATATATATATATATTTGTGCTTTTGTGATTTTAGTTCAAGAATTTTTTTCTTTAATATTTCTATTATTTAAGGGGATTTTAAGAAGTTTTGGTCAGTGCGTGCGCTCACTGGCTTAATTATGCACTTTGGCGAATTCTCTCATCAGAAACAACAAAGTGCAGATGTACATGCGATGTACTGTAAATAAGAGATTCATTCATCATACAAATGTAATGTTCTTTGCTCACTGTATAATTTGTTTGTTGTTTGAATAATCGTGGACATGCAGCATTATAATTAAACTTAAAATGTATTTTTTATTATGTGATCAGTTTAAATACAAATTCAGTCTTTTAAAATATGTTATGACATAACATTGTACTTGCCCAAAACGTTATGCTGTGTGTAGTTAATAGATTACATTAGGCTACAGTGGTTTGAGCGCGTTTGACTATAGAGTGCAATTACAGAGCTATAGTGTTTATGTGATTGTCAGTCGCTGTCTTGAGAAGCGAAAAAGCTGACGTGAGTGCTTTTTACAAGTCGGAATTTAAAATGATGGTAATATCGCGTGAACATTTCACATGAAATTCTGTCAGTGAGGGGGAATTGTAAGGACACGGGACGCGCACTGGGAGGCGCGCAAGAAAAATACAACTGCACTAGGTATATTTCTGGTCATTTTAATATGTAATTAATCACAAAACTATCACAAAAATTAAGTATCCTGGGGATGATCGAGGGGCACAAGAAGAATCTGGAGGGGCACAAGGAAAATCTGGGGGGCATTGCTCCCCCTTAGACCCAGCCCTGCGGCGGGGGGTGCTGCAGCACCCTCAGCACCCCTAGTTCCCACAGCTATGCTCGTGACCGATTGTGTCATGCTATGGGAGTATCTTTTTGAATGAGATGTGAGTGCGTTAATTTCAGCGGGATCATATGGAAGGCCGTGAGGGCCAAAACATGTGGTACTAACGGCCTTCCATAGGATCTCTTCTTCGCATAAAGATATTGTATGGCTTCAGAAGACTTTGAATGCAACACGACTTGTTTGTGATACTTCTATATTACTTTTTTATGTTCAGTTTTTGCAATAAATACCTGTGACCAGGGTTTAAATTAGGCCGGGGCAGTCCGGGGCTGAGCCCCGGCACATAGACTCCAGGGCTCGGCATTAACGCTTCATTAATGCCAGACAAGTAACATGATTAAAACATAACTAACCAAAAATAACTATGTAAACACCAAAACGCAAGTATTATTCTGATTTCATTACATTTAGAGTAAGTGGCGAATAGTGGATATAGCTACTGTATATAATGCATCTATTGCCAGTATAAGGTTGCGCTGCTGAGGAGGCCTCTCCAGGAGAAATCAAAATGCGCAACACTAAGAAACTCAGCATACTGAGCTAAAAAGTCAAAATGGAAAGTTTTTATATTTAAAATACAGTTAGTTCCCTATCTGTCGGTCACTACGAGTTATGTCGTGACGACATAGGGGATTTACTTGGAAGCCCCAATCATCTCTGACTTTAAGAAAAAACGCCAATGAATATTGGCTAGTGGATTTTGCATACCTGAGCCACTCCCCGTGCAAACGGGTATAAATAGGCGACAGGTGTATCCACTCATCAGATTTTTGCTTCGGAGCCGAGTGTATGAGAAGTGTGCTGATCTCCACAAAGCCTTTCGTCTTTGATTTGTTCCTGGTTGGCGTCACGGTGCAGTCAGCGGAGTCCCTTTCACCAGCGATTCCCCTGGGCACTTCAACTAAAAGAGCAGATTCTAAAAGAGCAAATCACGGACGATTGCGTCTTTTTCAAGATGCCGTTTCGTCCGTGTCCTCTTGGTTGCGGTCATTTTCTGTCTGCGGATGACGGACACGATCGTTGTCTTCAGTGTCTGGGCATTCAGCACACTGAAGCTGCATTTGTGGATGACTCATGCGCCTGTTGTGGGCGTATGAGCATGACATGGCTGCGATCTCGACCTTTCCTTTCTGAAAGGATTGGCACCCTCTGCCACCACCCGTCCTGGTTTCTCTGGCTCGAGCAGAGGACCACCGGCTGGCGCTCTGGGAGATCTGAGGGTCACAGTAAGAGCTTCTCCGCCGGGCTCGTCCCCACGGACGTCTTACTCCTCACGAAGCGAGTGTCCCGTCCGGCTCCCGGGTGATTTTGCTGGTTCTTCCCACGGGATGGCCAGCATATCATTCAGTGTGCCGCCCGAAGACAGTATGTTGATCGCAGCATCGGGGGATGGGCTTACGTCCTCTGAGGATAAAGGTTCGGCAGGGCTACCCCCCTCGGTGTTGTCGCCACTGCCACACCGGACCCAGAGCTGACGGCCATGCTTGCCCGGGCAGCCGCGAGCATCGGGCTGGAGGTCAACAGACCACCCAGTCCCGAGCCCTCGCGGCTGGATGATTGGTTTCTCGGAGCGGGACGCAGCTCACAACCGCATCCTACTCCGATGCCTTTCTTCCCGGAGGTGCATGAGGAGCTGACAAAGTCGTGGATGGCCCCTTTCACAGCCAGAAGCCGCTCGTCTGTCTCCTCCGTCCTCACTACCCTCGATGGCGGGGCTGCCAGGGGGTACGCGGGCATTCCCCAGCTGGAGAGAGCGGTCGCGGTGCACGTGTGCCCGCGAAACGCCGCCACTTGGAGGAATCGTCCGCGTCTCCCGTCCAAGGCCTGTAAGCTGACGGCTTAAAGCTTATAGTGCTGCGGGCCAGGCAGCCTCTGCCCTGCATGCCATGGCGATCCTGCAGGTTCACCAAGCCAAGGCACTTAAAGAAATGCACAAAGGTAGTTCCGACCCGGGGTTGATGCAGGAGCTCCGCACGGCGACTGACCTCGCTCTACGAGCGACGAAAGTCACGGCACGGTCCCTCGGGAAGGCGATGTCCACTATGGTGGTCCAGGAGCGCCATTTACATTTACATTTACATTTAGTCATTTGGCAGACGCTTTTATCCAAAGCGACTTACAATTGGGGAATACATAAAGAGATTCATCTTGAAGTGGCAATCAGACAGAGGAAGTGCTCGTAACACCAAGTCTCAGTCATTTTTCAAATAAGTACAAGCTAGCAAGGGAAGGAGAGAAAGATAAAGGGAAAGTTTTTTTTTTTTTTTTTTTTTTTTTTAAGAACAAGTTTAGGATGAAGTCAGGTAGTGCCGAAAGAGATGAGTCTTCAGTTGTTGCTTGAAGATTGACAGGGATCCAGCATTCCGGATAGGGGTGGAAAGATTATTCCACCATCCAGGAATGGTGAATGAGAATGTTCTGGAGAGTGATTTTGAGCCTCTCTGTGATGGTACCACAAGGCGTCGCTCACTAGCAGATCTCAGACTTCTGGAGGGGATGTAGATTCGTAATAGTGAGTGGAAGTAGGAGGGTGCTGAGCCTGTGGTCGTTCTGTATGCAAGCATCAGTGTCTTGAACTTGATGCGAGCTGCCACTGGTAGCCAGTGCAGTGAGATGAAGAGAGGTGTAACATGGGTTCTTTTGGGCTCATTGAAGACCAGTCGTGCCGCTGCATTCTGAATCATTTGTAGAGGTTTGATTGTGTTTGCTGGAAGACCAGCCAGAAGAGCATTGCAGTAGTCCAGCCTAGAAACGACAAGGGCCTGGACAAGAAGTTGCGCAGCATGCTCTGTCAGGAAGGGCCTGATTTTTCTGATGTTGTGTAGTGCAAACCTGCAAGATCGAGCAGTCTTTGCAATGTGCTCTTTGAAGGTCAGCTGGTCATCAAAGATTACACCAAGATTTCTGACCGAAGTTGATGGGGTAATTATTGATGTGCCTAACTGAATCGAGAAGTCATGCTGTAGAGTCGGAGTGGCAGGGACGACAAAAAGCTCAGTCTTTGCCAGATTGAGCTGTAGGTGATGTTCTTTCATCCATGCCGAGATGTCCGCCAGGCAGCCTGAGATCCGTGCAGCTACCGTTGGATCATCTGGTTGAAAAGAGAGATAGAGCTGTTTGTCATCGGCGTAGCAACGGTAGGAGAAGCCATGTGCCTGTATGATGGGTCCCAGTGATGTAGTGTATGTGGAGAAGAGGAGGGGTCCAAGAACCGATCCCTGAGGAACCCCAGTGACCAGTTGATGTGCTTTGGATACCTCCCCTCCCCAGGTCACCCTGAAGGACCTACCGGTGAGATAGGATTCAAACCAGCGAAGTGGAATCCCAGTGATGCCCAGCGATGAGAGGGTGGACAGGAGGATCTGATGATTGACAGTGTAAAAAGCAGCAGAAAGATCCAGCAGAATGAGGACTGATGATTTGGAATTGGCCTTTGCGACTCGCAGGGCTTCAGTGACTGAGAGTAGCGCAGTCTCTGTTGAATGGCCACTCCTGAAACCTGACTGTTTAGCATCCAGTTTGTTGTAATGTGAAAGAAACAGTGAGAGCTGGTTGAAGACAACTCGTTCGAGTGTTTTCGCTACGAATGGAAGGAGAGAGACGGGTCTGTAGTTTTCTAAAAGAGAAGTGTTTAATGTAGGTTTTTTGAGCAGTGGGGTTACCCGGGCCTGCTTGAACGCTGTGGGGAAGATGCCAGTGTGGAGAGATGTGTTGATAATGTGTGTGAGTGCCGGTAAGAGTGTGGGAGAGATTGCTTGGAGAAGGTGAGAGGGGATTGGGTCAAGAGGACATGTTGTAGGATGGCTGGAGAGGAGAAGTTTGGATACTTCAGCCTCGGTGAGGGGACAGAAGGAGAAGATGGGAGTTTGAGCAGTGGATGTGGTTGGTTAGAGGTCCTGTGTGTGTGGAGGTGAGAACTGGTTACCGATTGTTCTAGTTTTGTCTGTGAAAAAAGTGGCAAAGTCGTCAGCTGTTATAAAAGTGGTGGGCGGTGGTGGAGGGGGACAGAGGAGAGAATAAAATGTTCTGAAGAGATTACGCATGTCTGGAGCGCTGTTGATCTTGTTGTGGAAATGTGAGGATTTGGCAGTGTGGACTTCAGTAGAGAAAGATGAAAGCAAAGACTGATACCTAGTCAGGTCCGACGGATCGTTTGATTTGCGCCATTTTCTCTCTGCCGCTCTGAGTTTGGTCCGATGCTCACGAAGAACATCGGATAACCAGGGGTTAGAAGGGGCAGCCCGTGCTGGCCTGGAGGAGAGAGGACAAATGTCGTCTAGACAAGAGGTTAAGGTAGAGCATAAAGTGTCAGTAGCTGCATTCACATCCAGAGATGTGAAATGGGTAGGTGAGGGAAGAGAGGAGGATACTACAGAGGAAAGATGGGTGGGGGAAAGGGAGCGTAGGTTACGTCTGAAAGTAACCGGTAAGGGAGCTGGTGGCATCCGGGTAGCAAAATGTAAGGTAAATGTAATGAAAAAATGGTCAGAGATATGTAGTGGTTGTACCAGAATGTTATCTGTAGTACAGTTGCGTGTGTAAATTAAATCAAGTTGGTTGCCTGATTTGTGCGTGCTAGTAGTGGTAAGGCATTTGAGATCAAATGAAGCTAGGAGTGAATGGAAGTCTGTAGCATAAGGCCTGTCTAGGTGAATGTTGAAATCGCCAAAGACTAAGAGTGGAGTGCCATCCTCATGAAAGAGGACAGCAGGCCGTCCAGCTCCTCTAGGAAGGTGGCTAGAATTTGGCCAGGGGGACGGTAAATTACTACTATCTGGAGTTTTATAGGAGCCGTTACCGTAATCGCATGAGATTCAAATGAGTTGTGATTGCCTAGGGGAGAGTGGGTTGAGTATTTCCAATTGTTTGAAATGAGCAGACCAGTGCCCCCACCCCGGCCAACTTGCCTTGGGGTGTGAGAGAAAGAGAAATTGTGAGAGAGAGCAGCCGGGGTAGCGGAGTCTTCTGGACGAATCCAGGTCTCAGTCAAGCCCAAGATGCTGAGTGTGGATTGTAAGGAAAAAGCAGAAATGAAGTCAGCTTTGTTGACCGCTGACTGGCAATTCCAAAGACCCACAGAGAAAGAAAGAGGTGTAGTAGAAGATGTAGCGATCGGGCACAGGTTAGCAGGATTACGTTGCCGTCTGCGTGTGTTTTTAGAGCGTGGTTGAGAGAGAACTGGAATGGTTTGGAAACACATGTTAGCGGTGGAAGGATAGAGGATAGGGAAGGAGAGTGTGAGGGAAGATATAAATGATACTTAAGTGTGTGCTCGGTGTCGTTGCTCGGTTAAAGTCGCGCAGGAAAAGTCGTCTGTCTTTACACTCGTTGGTCTTCACACAAGGAGGCTGAGCACGACGGCTGAACGCTTCTGCAGACGCTTCCGCGTCAGCGCTCTGACATCAAATAAATACAGTCTAGGAGACTAGAGTGAAAACAGCTGAGGCCGGCTTCTGCTCAGCACAGCCAATAACCTTAAAGGACTGCTAATTGCTGGATACGAAACGAAACACTTCGCACAATCACACAGGCTCGTTCTTAGCTGAGGCGCAAATTATTCTAATTACCAGTAAGCGCAATCAAACATATAAACCTCAACGAAAATGCACAATAGAAATAGGTAGGAAACGAAGTATTCCTTCCTAGCAGCAAGTAAATAATTTAAACAACAGAACTGCGAAAAAGTATTACAACACTTACGCGAGCTGCCGTCCTTCTCTTCTGGTGACTAATCGGCTTTCCAGGTTGAGCCATCTCTGGCTCAACCTGGCAGAGATGAAGGACATCGACAAAGCACGCTTTCTCGACGCCCCCGTCTCCCAGGCTGGGCTGTTCGGCGACACTGTCGAGGGCTTTGCCCAGCAGTTCTCGGCAGTGCAGAAGCAGACCGAGGCAATCCAGCACATCCTGCCACGGCGGGATGCTCCGGCAGGTACTGCTGCCCCTAGGACCAGGCCTCCGTCTGCTCATCGCCGTGGATGCCCTCCTGCGTCCTCCAGAGCTGCTCCGCCCCGTGCTGAATCGTCATCTAGGCCGGCGCGTCAAGCCTCTCGCAGGAGTGCGCCGTCCCCCCCAAGTCGTCCAGGAAATCAACGAAGTGGCCCTGACGCGGGCAACCCGGAGATGTTGGAGTTTGCTCTTTCTCAGGAGACGACGAGGACAGCGTCGCTCCTTCCCCTGGAGGAGGGCCGGGCGGAGAATCTTATGTTACCCTTTATTTCTGTTCCGCCGCTGGCCCAAGGGTCAGAACACGCTGCCTTCTGTACCATCCAGCTCTACTCCCCTTCACTGCACCACCGCAGGTACGTTGATTGTACCATTGGAGCCACTTGCACCGCGTCTGGAAGCATGGCTTGCGCTGCCCAGTCCGTCTCGTTGGCTCACGCGCACAATTCGACTCAGCTACGCGATTCAGTTCGCCAGGCGACCTCCCAAGTTCAGCGGCGTTCTCGAGACTTCGGTGGCAGCTCGGAACGCTCCTGTCTTGCGTGAGGAAATTGCTGTCCTCCTGGCAAAGGATGCAATCGAGCCGGTCCCTCCAGCCTAGATGAGGCAGGAGTTTTACAGCCCTTACGTCATCGTACCCAAGAAAGGCGGTGGTCTTCGACCAATCCTGGATTTGCGACTCCTGAACCGGACCCTGCACAGGCTCCCATTCAAGATGTTGACGCACAGGCGCATGATCAAATGCGTACAGCCCTGGGATTGGTTTGCAGCGATCGACCTGAAGGACGCTTACTTTCATGTTTCGATCCTTCCGATCCACAGACCGTTCCTACGGTTTGCATTCGAAGGTCGGGCATGGCAGTACAGGGTCCTCCCCTTCGGGCTCTCCCTCTCTCCCCGTGTCTTCACGAAGGTCGTAGAGGGCGCCCTTGCCCCGTTACAGGAAGTGGGCGTCAGGATCCTCAACTATTTTGACGACTGGCTCATTCTGGCCCAGTCCCGAGAACAGTTGTGCGATCACAGGGACCTGGTTCTTCGGCACCTCAGCCAGTTGGGGCTTCGGGTCAACTGGGAAAAGAGCAAGCTCTCCCCTGTGCAGATAATCTCTTTTCTTGGTGTGGAGTTAGACTCTGTGAGTATGACGGCACACCTCACGGAAGAGCGCGCCCAATCAGTGCTGAACTGCCTGAGTTCCTTCAGAGGCAGCACTGTGTTTCCGCTGAAACAGTTTCAGAGGCTCCTGGGGCATATGGCATTAGAACAAGTGTCCCGGCATGTTGTTGTCACAACAGATGCCTCCAGCATGGGCTGGGGCGCTACATGCAATGGGCAGGCAGCCTCGGGGCTCTGGACGGGGCCTCAACTGCTTTGGCACATCAACTGCCTAGAGCTGTTGGCAGTGCATCTGGCCTTGCGGCAGTTTCGGCCACTGCTGTTAGGCAAGCATGTGTTGGTCCGTACGGACAACACTGCGGCTGTGTCGTACATCAACCGGATGGGAGGTATACGATCACGCTGCATGTCACAGCTCGCCCGTCATCTCCTCCTCTGGAGTCACACGCGGCTCAAATCGCTGCGCGCTGTCCACATTCCGGGGGAGCTCAATCGTGCGGCCGATGCGCTCTCACGACAGCTCACTTTCCCCGGAGAATGGCTACTCCATCCCGACACAAATCTGGCTGATCTGGAGTCGATTCGGGGAAGCTCAGGTAGACCTGTTTGCTTCCCGCGAGTCCTCCCACTGCCAGCTGTATTTCTCCCTGACCGAGGGCCCCCTCGGCACGGACGCACTGGCACACAGCTGGCCTCGGGCTCTATGCAAGTATGCATTTCCCCCAGTGAGCCTGCTCGCACAGACACTGTGCAAGGTCAGGGAGGACGAGGAGCAGGTGCTGCTGGTAGCGCTGTCCTGGCCCACCCGGACCTGGTTTCCCGAACTCATTCTCCTCGCGACAGCCCCTCCCTGGCACATTCCTCTGAGGAAGGACCTCCTGCCCGAAGGCAGCCGCGTCCAGATCTGTGGAACCTTCATGTGTGGCTCCTGGACGGGACGCGGCAGACTTGAGTGGTCTCCAACAGGCTGTGGTAGAGACCATCACTCAGGCTAGAGCTCCTTCTACAAGGCAAGCCTATGCACTGAAGTGGAGTCTGTTCGCGAACTGGTGTTCTTCTCGCCGAGAAGACCCCCGAAGCTGCACGATTGGAGAAGTGCTTTCTTTCCTGCAAGAAAGGTTGGAGCGTAGGCTGTCACCCTCCACCTTGAAAGTGTATGTGGCTGCTATCGCGGCCCATCACGATGCAGTGGATGGCCGGTCCCTGGGAAAGCATGATCTCATCGTGAGGTTCCTGAGGGGTGCCAGGAGGTTGAATACCCCTAGGCCACCCCTGATGCCCTCCTGGGACCTCTCTATCGTCCTGGCTGGACTTCAGAGGGGTCCCTTTGAGCCGCTGGACTCAGTCGAGCTGAAATACCTGTCGGCTAAGACAGCGCTCCTGACCGCGCTCACTTCCATCAAGAGGGTCGGGGACCTCCAAGCATTTTCGGTGAGCGAAGAGCGCCTTGTGTTCCGGCCGGTCTACTCTCACGTTGTCCTGAGACCCCAGCCTGGATACGTGCCCAAGGTTCCCACCACGCCCTTCCGTGATCAGGTGGTGAACCTGCAAGCACTGCCTTCGGAGGAGGCAGATCCAGCCTTGGCATTGCTGTGTCCCGTAAGAGCATTGCGCATATACGTGGACCGCACCCGGAGCTTCAGAAGCTCTGAGCAGCTCTTTGTCTGTTACGGAGGTCAGCAGAAAGGGAAGGCTGTCTCCAGGCAGAGGTTGGCCCACTGGATAGTGGATGCCATCGCCTTGGCATACCAATCCCAAGGCGAGCTGTGCCCCCTGGGGGTGAGGGCTCACTCCACACGGAGTGTTGCCTCCTCCTATGCAATGGCGCACGGCGCCTCTCTGGCAGACATCTGTAGAGCTGCGGGCTGGGCAACAACGAACACCTTTGCGAGATTCTACAGTCTCCGCGTTGAGCCAGTTTGTTCCCGTGTGTTGGGTAACAGGTAAGTGGCGGGAAGAACTGGCCGGTGTCACGCTTGCTGCGCCATTCCCCCTCACCCGGGGATACGAGCGCCTGTTTTTCTCCTCCAGTTCAGTTCCCCGGACGGCGAAACCTGGTGGAGTTCCTCCAGCACCCCCGGTAGTCAGACTGGGCGGAGCAGTCTGACGCCAGGCCCAGTACTGGTGCTAGCTCGCCCGGGTCTCCGGTCAGCCCCTGTACTGGGCTAGGTGTCCGTATGGCTTGATTCCCTTCGGGTAATCCCATACGTGTATTCTTCCACGGTAAGGTTTCCCTCTCGGTAAACCCGTGTCTTCCCTTTGACAGAGCTCTCTGTCAGGCCCTGCTGGCAGCTCTCCTCCCTACCCTAGGTAGGATCTGCCCCAGGGTCCAGTCGTATGTAGTACTGCCCCAGGCCTGGGTCAGTCCATATCAGTGTCTCCACATGGTACCTCCCTTCGGGCAGGATGTGGCCTCCGTAGCGCCCTTCTCCAGAAGGCTTGCTTCCCCGTCGTTACTGCCAAGCTGTAACAACAAATAGGAAAGCCTTGAAGCATCTTTCATTGAAGGTCGAAATCCCTTCCGACTTCTGGGGAAAGGAACAGCGGCTTGGCTATCTCCAGCAGCGATGTACTCAGTGGTCCCTGCGTGCACCAAGGTTAGCGAATTTGCGTTGGGGCGATGGGAAGGTTGCGACCTTTCGCATGGCATTTGTCTGTCACGCGCTCGCTTGTCAGCATCTGCATGCCACAAGGTCGTGACGGGGTTCAGGTTGTGGCGCTTTCCATAGGACCCCTATGTCGTCACAACATAACTCGTAGTGACCGACAGATAGGGAACGTCTCGGTTACGTACGTAACCCTCGGTCCCTGATGGAGGGAACGGAGACGTTATGTCCCCATGCCACAATCTTGAACCATCGCTGGTTGCCAGGGACACGTTCTCGGCTCCTCAGCGGAAAACCTGATGAGTGGATGCACCTGTCGCCTATTTATACCCGTTTGCACGGGGAGTGGCTCAGGTATGCAAAATCCACTAGCCAATATTCATTGGCGTTTTCTCTTAAAGTCAGAGATGATTGGGGCTTCCAAGTAAATCCCCTATGTCATCACGACATAACGTCTCCGTTCCCTCCATCAGGGAACGAGGGTTACGTATGTAACCGAGACATTAGGCAACATCACTCAACGTTTTCACCATTACGACTGTTTAATAGTTCTATAAACAGTTCAATAAACAAATACAATAATATTAAGGTCACTTACATTTTTAGAGGAACCACAGCGCATCTCAAAGCAACCATCCGATTCATTGCTGAATGATTCCGTGTTTTGAACGAATCGGTTGAGTCAAAGTTTCTTTAGCCCATGCATAAACATCTGATGAATCTGCCATTTGAACGAATCGTTTGAATGAACAACTCAATGACTCACTCATTAAACGCTCACTACTGGCACTTACTGGCGTTTTAATTTCATTGAAAAGTATAATTTCAACCATCATTTCTTGTTTGTATATAATTTTTTTTTTTTTAAAGAATCTCATAATTTAATGTAGTATATTTTTCAGTGTAAATGATTTCATTTAATAATGTATAGATAATAACAATCACATTATTATAATTTAATTTATAGATCAAATGTAAGAATTTGAAATGAAAGTTAATGAGATTAGTGGGAAAATGCCCTCTATAAAGGAAAAAAAAACAAAAAACAAAAAAAAAATGCCCTTGGATAAAATATAAAAAATATGCAGATTTATATCCTATGTCACAGCTGATAGAAAACCGATGAGAATGTTGCATTAGAATAAATCATATTTGCAAAAAAACAAAACACACACTCACACACACACATAATACATATATATTTCCATTGTCCTCATTTGTAAGTCGTTTTGGATAAAAGTGTCTGCTAAATTACTAAATGTAAATGTAAATTATATATATATATATATATATATAAGAGCTCAATACCATAGAGCCCCCCCACATAACAAATCCCAATTTAACCCCTGCCTGTGACTGTACTTTTATTTGCCTTTTACGTGTTTTATTGTTCAGAAGTGGGTAGGTTTAGGGTAGGGGTGGGGTTAGGTGCTCCAATGAAAGTATAAATTTATATAAAATTATTCCTATTTTTACAAAGGAATGCAAACCATTAAATTGAGGCAAACAACTGAAAACAATGGAGTACCCTGCACATCGAAAAGTGACCTGTGCGTTAAAAATGAAACTGAAGGTTTCATCTGAAGTTTGGCGTCAAAAAAGACACCAAGGGGTCCTGACCAAGCGTCAATATGTGATGAGTTGGGAGTGAGAACGTGTTGCTCCATAATGTAAGCTTCTGGCTTGTCTCCTGAGTCCACAAGAGAGCACAATGAGCAAACCGCATTGTTTATTCAAAGGAATGTAAAAAAACTTTAACGTTATAAAACAAATATAATTTCATAATTCCATAAACAATTGCATGAAGTGGAATGGAAACCCCCCCCCCCACAAAGTCTCGAGTAGAATAGAGTAGAGTAGAGTAGAATAGAATAGAATGTACGCCTCAGCATGTAGTACATGAATACAGTGGCTCCTTAACAGACAGTCAGCTAATTACATAAATGACATTAGCTGTCCCCCCTTCTTCTTTCTCTTTTCTCATTTCCTCACTTGTAACCTGGTTTGGTTACTATTCGTGCGCTGCACTCAATGCTCCTGCAAAAGGTGCAGAATGTGATGAAATTTGAACAGAAGTGTTCAAAGGAGGCGCATTCAAAATGCATGTAGTGGATTAGTGTAATGTGGGACACTGACTTATGTGGGGCACCTAAACTTCAGTGCATTTATCTCTTCTTTTACAACACTAAAGTGAACATGATTGGTGTTGAATTCAAGCAGGGGTGTCAAGTCACTGAAATTACTTGACCTTCTGGAAATTATGTCATAAATGTGTCCATGAAAGTCAGGGAAACATGAAAACAGGAAGTAGGCTACCGCTTGTGAATTCCACTCACTTGAGTCCCCTTAAAGGTCAGTGACATCAGATTTAGACAAAATTAATGTTAAGGATATAAATCTGTTACAAATAAAACGTTCTAAATTGTTATCAAATTATATTTGTGCTGTAGGCCTATTTGTACATCAAATGTTTCAATAATAATGTTAAAATGTATATTTTCTATTTGGAGCAATTATAGTCCTATTCATACGGTAATTATTTCTCATGGGGATGTAAGCTATTTTCAACATTTACAGGTGTTTGTCTGTGATTTTATTGCCGTCTGAATCCACACCTCTGAGTTTAAATCCTTTTGACCACTGCAAGCACTGTATGGTAACTGTTGCGCTTCGCTGTAATTTGCATGCATATTTATTACTGAAATGCTGTAAAGTATATACAAGAACAATATTTCATAACAGGTCAACCACAGCGAATGGGAACAAAAAGAAGAAAGAGAAGAAAAGCACGTAAACATTTTAAATGGGTCATTATTATGGCAGCAGCTACATCACTATATTGCGCATAATTGTATACAACTACAGCACATCTATTTCCTATTTTTAAACAGGAGATTTAAATAATCAAATAATAAATATGATTACATATTATAAAATAATAATACAATTTATATGACATTTTATTTACAGCATGCAATCATGCAATCAATTCATTTACAGCATGCAATCATGACCACGTGAGCAGCGCGTTCCCGTGTTCGTAGGATAACAGAACTTGTCCACTGTGAATAAATCGCCATCTGAATCCATGAGTTTTATATCACTGAGGTGCCATGGGAATTTATTTTTACAGATGTCTACATGCAAAACAATTACTGTCAGAAAGCAGAAGGCTTTTGTCGTGGCACTGTAGAAAATGTTTCAAAAGAGGGACAGCATGTTTTTGACTAATGTGGGACAGTCAGATACGTTATTCAATTGATAAAATGTGCATTAAGAAAGTTAAATGCCATAAATGTATTTTTGTTAAATTTTTGGGCTTATAATGGAGCAATGTTATATTTTTTATTTTAAGATTCAGAATTCAGTTTTTACAATTACAGTTTGCTTAACACATGCTTTTGAAAATACTTGTTCCACATTCCTACCATTTGTAGAGTAGAAGTTTAATAACATTTTAAAGACATGCCATGTTCCAAAGTTTAAATATTTAAATTAAATCTTATAAAACTTTAAACTAACATTATAAATCAAATATAATTTCATAATTGCGTAAACAATTATGAACAAAACAGCATCGTGTATTTAGGCATAAATTAATTAAGAGCCAAAGCGCAGATCAGTTTTTGTGTTTAAAATCATGAGATGCAGTGGAAAGGAAAGAACCCTCACAAAGTCTCAACAGAATAGAACAGAATAGAATGTGAGCTTGTACGCCTCAAGTATACATGAATACAGTAGCTCCTTAACATACAGTCAGCTAACTTAAATTTTAATGACATTAACACAGCTGTCCCCCTTTTCTTATCTTTTATGAAATTATTTTATCTTTATTAACTACAATTTTACATTTTTGACTTCATTATTATGGTTTCTGCAGAAATGTCATTTTTGTAATAAATTATTTTAAATAGATATGATTTCTATGTTATATTCTGTAATTGTATTTAACATTCCGCATGTGAACATATAGGTGGCTAGTTTTTTTTAGACAAACTGATAAAGACAGCAAACACACGGTAGGCCTACCAAATTAAGTTAACTAACTAAACATAGGTATGCACATTAACAAGGAGTGTTAAAATGTCAAGTTTGCTTTGTGAAAAATAAACTATTTCTCAAGTATAGAAGCTACATCTCAACCAGCATATATAATATATCATGAATATGTGCATAACTGTTACTGGTTAATGCTGCACAAATGTGGCATAAATGTGCTTACACAGGAATAGGATATTAATGTTCTATAAAAAAAATTATTAATTTGTATTCTCTATTCACAACCTATCACACATTTGAAATTTGTGAAAGAATTTTGCCTTTTGGGTACTGGAAGTTTTTTTCTTTTTTTGCCATAAATTTTTGTGCACACTGTGTGTATCAGTCTAAATGGTTGTAAGCATTGAGTATTTTAGCTGTTCGTACTTGAGATAAAATATGAACAGCAAAAGGTGTAAAATACGAGTGTAGCCACAAGTGTGCAAGTGTTACCTGAGCAGATGACTCCAGCATCTTTAGCATGATCACAGAAACTTTCATCCCATCCTACTGATCCACAGTCCTTCAGTGAGGATTCTGAACCAACACATCTGACCAAACCCATCCAGATTGGTCCTGTTCCTGGTCCAAAGTGTGCATTACTCAGAGCATCTACAGGTTCTCCACAGTCCAGCTCTCTACACACCACTGCAGCATCAACCATATCCCAGAAAATATCACACACTGTTCCCCACTGACCTCTATGAAGAACCTCCACTCTACCAGCACAGCGACTGTGACCACCAACCAATCTCACATTCACACGGTCTAATATTTTAAACAAATGAGAGAGCGAAAGAGAGGCATATTGTGAATTAATAAATAATAATATAGTCATCTGAAACGCTACATTGTTATCAAACATCTTGAAGCAAATAAAAAATTCCCACAATATTGTGACCAATTCCAGAAAGTAACATTTCTTCATACCTCTTTCTCAGTTTTTTTATTTGTGTACTTACCAGTTGCGATGAGTATTACAACTGCAGACAGTAAAATGAGTGTCAGGCATCTCCCCGTCATCCTCAGCATGATTAACTCAACAACACCCAGAACAAGCTTCTCCGCACTGATGATACAGAAGTACAGGCATCCTCTTAATGACAGGGAAAGAGACACAACACCTTCCAATCACACTCGCTATTACCTTATTAGACACAACAGAGGAAACCATCAAACAACTTCAGTGACAAATCAGAAGATGCTTTACTGATTTTCTCCATATATATCAAAACTGTCAGTGCTGATGAACTCCTCCTCTCTACATATCAAGACCTCAGTGAGGGAAGGCACACACACACACACACACACACACACACACACACGGAGACTCACACACATTTTTGATTTACAGGAGACAGGAAACTCTCCAGTTTATTTACAGCATCAAAGCCAAACACCTGCAGAGATGCGATAAAAGCACTGATAACTAACTGAAAATGTCCAAAATTAGTGTATACATATGTCAGCATGTCATCATAAACTCAATGCTGTAAAATGACATAAAATGACATTTGAGTGAATAAAGGTTTACCTTTAAGGCTTAATAGACTATGAGGGAAATATTGTGAAACCTTAACATCTGTCAAAATAATTCCTGTAACTAAAATTTATTTAATTTCATAAAATTGCTTATTTTTTAAGATGGTCCACAAAAATCATAATTGCCATTCAATGGTGATCATGTTCTTCACCTTGTGACCAGCAGAGAGAGTCAGTGTGCAACATTTCTGCTAAACCACCTTGTATTGTACATTGATACTTCCAGAATAGTGTAGCCAGACTAAAATTGAACATTTGAACAAAGCAATAATTGAATCTCTGTGTATTTTTGCATGAGAAAAAAAAATCTCGCACATTAAATAAAGATGAATTAGAAAATAATTTTGTATGACAGCCTCAATAAAATTTTAAATAAACCCTCCACTAAACATTACATAGAAAACAAAACTAACTGTGTTTGGTTTACATGTCAGTCATACCGTCTCTTCCCATCTACATGTTAGTGGTTCTCGTCCAGAATATGTTACAATATGATTGTGACTTTTGCCATATTTACTCAGTTTATAAGTTCAGTCTACATGAGACTAGATGCAGTCTTAAAGCTACTGAAAAAAAGTCCAAATACAATGCTTGCCACACTTACTGTACATAAGTGAGTTTTCTTGTAGTGGTGGAAATGGCCAAAATTCACTGAGGGGACTCTAGCAAATTAAAGATATAGTTTTCATTAGGTAACTTTACATTCAATTAGCTTTTAAAAGGTAACTTTACATTCTTATGGACTCTACGCCGCTTACATTTCTTTTCAGGAGCACTTGTGATCAGAGAAATTAACCTTCCCAAAGGCGATATTTGACTCCTTAAAGGTTTTTTCACCTTTGTAATGCCTCTAACTTTATTAAATGTATGTCATCTTTTGTGCCAAAAAAAAATTAATTTATAATTTTTTATCGAAAATTTAATTTAATTAAACAATAAATTCAATTAAAATAATAAGATACATTCAGGAAGAATAAGTTACTAGTCAAATGAAATCAGCATCAACAATTCATCTCTGCACGGCACAGAAGAGCACAAATGTGGCATTAAGGAATATTTACAGACTTTTTGACCAGCCTCAGAGGTGGTATTAATGCATTTCATAATAACAATGTTATGAAATTAATGTTTTAAATATAAAGTTTTGAATATAGAAATATTAAAGGATTTAAATGGCTCAATTTATACTTTAAAAATGAAACTGAACCTGCCAGTAGGTGGCAGCAAGTCAGTATCTTTGTCACTGAATCATTAATTCATATATTTTGATGCACTGCCATAATAATTACAAGTTAATTTGCCCTTGCCCTCTTATTTATTTATTGCAGCTGAGTTGATAACTGTAAAACGCAGTACTCAAAACTGTCACTATTTATCCAGCCGTAAACAGAGGACGGGTGGGACAAATAGCGACCAACCATCCTACTTGTACAACGACTGCCTACAACAATGGAGAAGTCAATTACTGTATCAGTATTACTGGTTACTGCTTTTTATATTTAGTAAAATTCTAAACAATGAGATACTAGTAATGCGTTGCCGCCGTGGATATTCCAAATCATAGCAACTGCTTCTCAGCTGGAAAATCGCTGTGCCACCTAAACGTTTTCAAGCACCAACGTTTTTCACGAGCATTATCGACTCGGCTCCTCCCGACCGCAGACGCAGGTTTACAAGCCACTTTTTCCTGCGTTTTTCAGTCAATTTCTTGACTTTTCCTCCCTTATGAACAACACATTTTCGTACACGATAAAAGCTCCTTGTGTTTTCTCCGTTTGACCTATTTGAGCATCCATAAACAGCACAAAACTGCTACTGTTTAAAAGTTTCTGCTACTGATTCCTATGGAGAAAGATCACTTCCAGCCCTCCAGCTGCATTTCGCGCCACAGCAATGACATCCTGTGCAAACAACCTATCGGACGTTTACGAAGCGTTTGTGAATCCGGAGGTCCGTTTTACGCGCAAATAACTCAGAATTTACTAATATATTTACGCAAGTTTCATGAATGAGGCCAAAAAATGCCAAAATACAACTAGGCAACATTACAAGATTTAATTAAAAGACAAATCTGTGCTAGCAACAGTCAGTTAACAACAAACGCTAAACATCTCTTTTAAAAAAAAAAGTTATAGGCCTACATATTTCAAATTTAAAACACTTTAAATGAGCACATGAGATAAATTGAATGAAGTGAATAACATATTATCTTATAGAATACTGAACTCATGGAAAGCAGATCAAAAGGTGGCATTAAAAGGGTGGAAATAAAACATGAAAACATGAAAAAAAAATAGACACCATGTAAAGAGTAAAGAAATAAAATGAAATAAAACTACCAGGAAGTTCATCATCATACATTACTGTTGTCTAAATAAAAGAATAAAAAATAATATCTCAAACTTTAAACCTGGGGCCAAATTGTTGTTTTTTTGTTGTTGTTGTTTTTTGTTTTTTTTGCTTAATACACTAAAAAAAAAAAAAAAAAAAAAAAGGTAACTGTCTAATGGAATTTTTTTGTTATCAACATTTTTTTTTTTTTTTCACACATAACACAACACAGCATCCAAAATATAACAAAACAAAACAACAGACACATACTCAACATCTCAAAGTCCAGTCAAAAGGGAGGGAGAGAGGGAAGGACAACAAAAACATAAAAGTCACTCCTCCATACAATCACGTATATCAAACAAAAAACACTGCCAAGCATCAATGATCGAAGGCCCCACCGACTCGCACCGTTGTACATTCACACGTCACTATTTGCAGGAGGCTACGGATCCAATATGTTTTCCCACACATGTGCGGTGTAAACCAGTTCTGTATTATTGGTTTTTTTGCAGATGTAAAACCAGCAAACAACATTCTCTTTTGCATTGAACTTATACAGAGACCAGAATCATCATGAAGAAGACACAAACTTGGGTTAACAGACCAATCAATTCGCAGTAAGGATGACAAAACCAGGTTTACATGTGTCCATAGACTGATGACGATAGGACATTCCCAAAACATATGAAGAAAAGTGCCTGCTGAGGCAGTATTACATATATGGCAGTTAAAATTTGATTGTAGTTTCATTTTAAATCTTTTGTAAGGAGTTATGTATGCTCTATGAATGACTTTGAAGTGAATAAGACGATGAGCCAAATTTTTAGATGTTAAGCTGAGATTAGACCACACTCTCTCCCAGTCGACAGATAAATTAAGGTCAGATAATTCCCAATTCCAAATAGTTTTAAATGAAAGAGGTTTTGTAATGCAATCAATAATTTTATTATATATTAAGGAAACAGATGGCCGACCAGCAGATGGTGCAATCTAGTCCCGCATAGGATGAGAGGAAATGGGAAAAGTCCACGGAACTCCATACGCTTTGAGAGCAGAACGTAATTGAAGAAAGACAAAATATGCGAGTAGTAATATAATACACTTTGTGTCACTTTGATGATTTATGACGTCATAAATGTCAGCGTTGATTGACAGGTCGTCATATGTCATACTATGTTCTCATACTATGTGTGTAAATAGCTGTGCTAAAACATTTATGAGTGTTTTTGCATGCCAACAGATTTTGTTAAGGATGTGTCGCATCTAAGAATTACAATCTTTTGTAAATGACATTTTCCTTACACCACTAGTTTTAGTCATATTATCAAGATTTTGTATCAAGATTGGACTGTGTATGTTTTTAGGTGAAGACACCTCTTTGTGAGCTGTCATCATAATAGGAATAAATGAATATTAACTAACAGTCTTTTCTCTTTGAGATATTTCTTTTAGTGCAACTTTGTGTCTGCCCATGATGTGCGAACACATGAAGCATCAACACGAAAATTAAGTCTTGCTGTTTTAATGTTATCAGTCACTATGATTTTGCCCTCCCTCTCGATCCATCTCAGCTATCGTTGAGGTTTTGTCTGTCTGTCTGTCTTTTGGTTAGGTTTTTGAATGCGTTAGATCAACGAACTATATGTGTGATGGCTATTTATGTGTTTTGAACATATTTTCAAGCTCGGTATAAGTATGTTTCTCTTTGAGAACTTGTTGGTAATTTACACGTTGGGAACTTGCAGACAACGTTCTGTTTGACAGTATTCTATTTTAAACGTTTTCATAAGAGGAATGTATTGAAGCGGTTGTTTGACAAGTTTGAAACATTTTAATGTTTCTGTTTAAGAGTTTTACATTCAGCATACTGTAATTAAAGCGGTTAAATAAGCTCATGGTAGGCTATTATTTCAATTAATTCCGTGTTAACAAACGGTACGTACTTCAGCGGTTCTTTGTGTGATTTCATAATAAAAGCATCTAAATTGTTAACAGACTATTATCTTTTATATTAAAACTTAATAAAAACGTTAAGTAATGCGCAGTTGTGTAAGAAACGAACCAAAACATCACATTAATATGTTATCCGTCCTTTTACATATGTTTTGCACACTATCGATTTTAAGAGCGTATGGCTCATGCAGATTATATTTTAAAATTGTTAAAACAAATCAATGAGTTTATAAGACTGGTTTATTCTTTCTACAGGCCTGGTTTCAGAGTCGGCCTACTACGGTGGAAAACTTTGTGATTTATACAGTACGTGTCTTCAAGTAATGAGGTGTTAAACCTGTGAAACAGTAACAAACAATATTCAACATAAACTAGAATCCAAAACTCTAATGTAACTGTGAGCTTGTTTCACATTCTGTAGATTATCTTAGTAATGAAATCTCAGTTCACTTGCATTTTCAGGCTAACAGCTGAAATGCGGACTTATGCTAAACCTATTTTCAGTCCTTTAGGTTTGATGAAATATATGTTATAAAATTCAACAACAGGCATGACAACTTTTTAAACACTTAACAACTAATATTTAAGCTAAATACATGTTTAGATATTTAGAAAAAAAAAAGATATACTACAATATTTCAAGGCACTGTGCTGTTGAATACAGTAACTTCATGCCGCATTGTTTTAATAAAATTGGATCAATATACTGATATATATTTCTGTTGTGCAAACATATTTCCTGTATAAACGACTATGTCTATAACCTTTTCAAAGGGAATGAAGTATAATGTTATGGTTCTTAATTGTGGTCACATTACCTACACTTTAATCTCAAGCGGAAATGTTGAAAGAAATGAGTACGACGAATAAATGTGCACATCGTCATCAGCTATCTGAACAAGAGCTCTAGATGTAGTGGTGTAAGAAAAAAGTAATTTAAAACAACATTTACAAAAATATACCCAGATGATCATGAGTGGGTTTTCTGCATTCATATGATAATTTTCTTAGTGACTTGGACTCTCGAGCTACATAGGGAGCACAAAAAAATAAAAAATAAATCCTTAATATTTTGTGTCTGTAGCCTTTTCAAGACTGTGTACAACCTCAAACTTTACTGAATGTGTAGCTTTGGGCACAATGGTTAGATATGTTTTTGTTGTAAGTGTAAAACAGCACGCCTTAATTTTTGTGTCGATACTTAATGGGGTCTCACATCAAATAGATGGCTAATTGTCCTAAAAAAGAAATACCTACTTAGTCAAACACTCTCAAGAAATTTTTCTTAATTTTCATTTATTTCTATAAACACTGAATGCTGATGGCTCTCAGAGAGAAGGCCTCACCTACAGTACAGTCCTAGTAATGACATATACAGTCCAACAAACAAAATGTGAGCCGCGTCATCCATAATCCTGATCGTCTGACTTAGTAAAATGTCAGTCACAATAGATCAAGAGGAGGATTTCTGTATTCTGTATGCATTATAGCAATTTTTCTTAAATGATGTATACACTTTTGCATTTCGTAATGCAATGATTTTAGTCAATTCGCTTTGCGCAAAGATAATTCCTATGTAAAGATTATGTTTGAATTCTTTCTATAACCTTTACAAAAGCGTGGATCATCATAGTTCTCAAAATATGTTTGCATTACATCAAATAAATATGACAGAAGTGGAGAAACAAAGATGTTTAGCACATGCACACATTGTAGATGCTTATGTTGCTTTATTTGAGTCACAGAAGATGGCCATAGTGACTGATAACATTCTTTAATGTTTAATGTCGTTGTGTTGAAAAAGATTCTGTGGACAAACACCTCAAGGGAAATAATTTGAAACGGAGGTTTGTCAAAATAATAAAACGTTCAGTCAAATGTTCAATAATTTTCTTAAATTAATAAGTATGTGCTCGTCATGCTCTCTTCCCCATGCAAGGATTAGCATGAACTTGTGGAGGAGTCTTAAAACAAATACGGTCAATCAAAATGTGAATTGTGTCATCTGAACAAGATGATTAAATTAGTGGAGTAATTAAAAATATCATTTAAAAATGTACAGATTTTCTGAATTCTATATGTATTATAAACATTTTCTTGTCTTGCAATACTCTCTTTCTTAGCGATTTTGTCTCTTGAATGTACGAAAGGTTATGGATGAAATTTATCAATACTCTTTACAAGAGCGTAGAAACTTTAATATGCTCAAACTTAAATGAGTGTGCAGCTTTCAGTGCAATAGTTTGATTTGTTTCAGTTGTAATAGTTTTAAGGGTAAAACAGCAAGACTTAATTTTCGTGTTGATGCTTCATGTGTTCGCACATCATGGGCAGACACAAAGTTGCACTAAAAGAAATATCTCAAAGAGAAAAGACTGTTAGTTAATATTCATTTATTCCTATTATGATGACAGCTCACAAAGAGGTGTCTTCACCTAAAAACATACACAGTCCAATCTTGATACAAAATCTTGATAATATGACTAAAACTAGTGGTGTAAGGAAAATGTCATTTACAAAAGATTGTAATTCTTAGATGCGACACATCCTTAACAAAATCTGTTGGCATGCAAAAACACTCATAAATGTTTTAGCACAGCTATTTACACACATAGTATGAGAACTGTACATTGTATCATTTGCCATAGAAAATTAATTACCAGTTTATTAGGGTCAAAAAGAAATGACGATAATAGTTGAAACATCCTTGCACATCTCTTTCATGTTGAAAACACAGATGCTGGTGCTTTAATCTTTTAGTAAACCATTTCAAATGACATGATACCTACAAAAGAGTCAAAATGTACAAGGTTTGTGTTCTAGGTGAGAAATTTACACCAATAAAGGTGTCATGAACATTAGAAAACAACATGTATTTCCTTTGGCTGTTAAACACCTCGGGTAAATAATTTGAAACGTTGGTCTGTCAAATGAGAAAAGTTCAGTCATACATTTAAAAACTTTTCTGAAGTAAAAAATTATGTGTTTGTCACAAACACATCCAAAGAGTTTTCTACTCGTGTGAGAAAAGCACTTGGGTGCATTCACATCAGGCTATTTTAAAGAAATTAAAGAATAAAACTAAAGTTTAATTTAAAGACAATAGACAGCATGACTTGCTTTAGTGACACACAATGTGTTTAAACTTTTAAACATGTTTAAAACTGTAGGTGTAATTATTTTACTGAGAAGTTTTAAGTGAAACGTATATTTGTTATTTTACAGTCTATCAGTTCTATCTACTACAGGCTAGATTAAAATGAAAACATTTCTTAATTAACAACAAAAAAGTAAACACAACATATATGATTTTGCTCATACTTAAAATTTAGTATACTCAGATTGTGTGTGTGTGTGTGTGTGTGTGTGTGTGTGTGTGTGGCTCAGGTATACCGTACGTTATGGGGGACAGAGATGGCAATATTCAAAGTCCTTGTCCTTGTGGGGACATTTTTTTTGCCCCACTGAGGAAACAAGCTTATAAATCATACAGAATTAAGTTTTTTGAAAATCTTAAAATGCACAAAGTTTTCTGTAAGGGGTACGTTTATGTGTAAGGTTGGTGTGGGGTGATGGAAAATACAGTTTGTACAGTATAAAAAAACATTACGCCCATGGAATTTCCCACAAAACATGGAAACCCAACATGTGTGTGTGTGTGTGTGTTCATTGTCTAAAGCAGAGCTTATTTAAAATGTTTATTTGTTTGTCTTGTCCTATCGTGTTATGTACTTTGATTTCTTTTAAACGATATTGTTCAGCACAATGGTCAACCATTATTGTTTTATCGTGCTTTATAAATAAAATGAACTGAACTGGACTAAAGCATGATTCTGTGCACATCTATATGAGGTGGATGCTGTAAAGCCATTAACACAAGCACACTGTCAGTTAGACACCTTCACTGTTAGATGGAAATGGATAGGGTGGGCTGGTCTGAGAAGTTGGTGGTTTGAATCATTTTTAACTTAAGATTGCTTCTCATAAGTTTATCTATTCAACCTACAGATTAGGTTATTCTGATCCTGCAGAGGTGTTAGCATACACACAAAGAGATGATAAAGAAAAACATGCCCGGACATAGCACCTTTTTTCAGACGCATATAGAAATGTGGTCTTGGTGAATTCTATGTTTCAGTTTTTAGGTGCTTTATTGGCAAAAGTAATATTTGTACATTTGTATTGCCAGAGCGGTTCAGTATTGTTGCAAACAATCAAAACAGTGGTGTCTTAGCTATCAACATTTAGCCTATAGATCAAGCAGAACTAAACCGTTTAGGGGTTTGACATTAGACACATGATTGGATGTCTTCCAACCCCCCAAACAAAGCACATTCCCGTTAACAAACATATTAAAACATTATATCGGACACCGACAGCATCACGGTAGGAAACTGATTGGGGAGAAGCTTTGGGCTCTGATGTCTAGACACCATCCACCAAAGGTGTTGACCTAAAACACACCCTTTTGCTCAGCCATTTTTCCACAGTCAGGAAGAACTCCGTCTAGGCATTAACATATACCATTACAGATCAAACAAACATTGATCCTGTTAAGGTGTCAATACGCATCCTTTGCTCAGTCATTATTCCACAATCAAGAAGAACCCAACACCTCCAGACTGGAAGCTAGCTACAGCTCAGGAAGGAACGCCATAAAACCCCCCATGGCAAAGGTAAGAGATAAAAACATCATAAATCCACTCATAAATCCATCAAAAGTCAAATCTAACATCTGTTTTGATCTTTGATTTACACACCCTACTCAAAGTAAATCATCAAAGTGACACAAAGTGTATATGTCAGTCAGGGGTGACAGGACCCCGGTGACGTGACAGTCAGGGTGACAGAGGGGGGTCACAGAGCCATAAATCACGTCATAAATCTACCCATGTACACATTTGACATATGACGACCTGTCAATCAACGCTGACAGGGGGTCATAAATCAAGTCATATATCATCAAAGTGACACAAAGTGTATTATATTACTACTTATGCGGATGCTGTTAGACAAAATTTGGTTCTTAATGTCTGAAATGAACAGAGGCCCTGGTTATCATATATATCACCGCACGTGTTTACACCTAAAGAAGACCAAGAGGGTTGGACAAATGGACGATTTCCGCATACAAAATTAAAATTGTGCCATAAAGGTGTACTGTTACAGAATTTGAAGGGTCCACCTATCCGACGTTCAACCGTTTTCCAGATTTGAATAGAGTTAGCCACAACCGGACCAAATTTATAATTATCCCTTTTTTTTCCTGTGCCAGTAAATAAATATCTTGAAGTCTATTTGGTTTAACCTTGTCAGCTTCAATCACTCTCCATGAAACTGTAGATTGAGTATCAACCCAATTATGAAGAGCCTTAAGCTGGAACGACCAATAATACAGTTCAAAATTTGGTACAGCCAGTCCTCCTGCGCTATTAGAATCTTGTAATGTGGTAAGTTTAATTCTGGGGCATTTATCATTCCAGATAAACTTAGAAATTATGGAGTTGATCTCCTTAAAGTAACCTGGAGGGGGAGAAAGTGGTAGCAAAGAGAAAAAAAAAATTAAATCGAGGTAACAAATTCATCTTAACAGTGGAGATTCTTCCTTGGAGAGATAATCTCTCTGCAGGAGACCAAGCGCTGTCATCTTCTTCAAAACCGGATTAAATGCCTTTCCCCTGATCGTTGTGACTGGACTAAAGTCGGGAAAAAATAGTAGTGTGACATTGTCCTGGGCGCATTTCACCGGATAAGCCTGCCGAGCACCTTTCAGGATCTCCGATCTGTCATGCCATCTTAGTACACGGAAGATGAGAGTGCGCGGCCGATCGGAGCCCCTCCCTCCGTCATACACGCAATGCGCACGGTCAATCTCAATGTCATGGCCTTTCAACGAAGGAATCCACTTGGAAAGATTAACTCTGAGGAAACCAGCCGTGTTGGAACCCTCCGCCCCCTCTGGTAACCCCACCAGTCGTACGTTGTTCCTCCTGCTCCAATCCTCCATATCCGTCATCTTCTCGGTGAGTCGCTCCAGCTGATTTCTTAAGTCCGTGACTGTCCTCCTATCCTCACGCGCAGCTGCCTGAACAGAATCAACCCGGTCACGTGTCTACTTCGCCGTGGTAGCTATCTCCTCAAGCTCCTCTCTTAGCTCTTTAACAGACTTGTTGGTCGCTTGCATGTCCTCACGCAGTTCGCGCAACGCTGGAATCAGCACAGAGTCCACCGCATCTCTTACTGCCGAAGCCACACCCGAATTTGAAGTGCTTTGCTGATCTTTAAGTGCTAGCTTAATGCCGTTAGCAATAGCATCGTCGAGGTCCTCTCTGGAGATGGTGGAATCCTTGAATTTTTTCTTCATTGGCGATTGCTCAATCTTTCTTTTTCGATCCCCTTTGTCTCCTGAAGCACTCATGATGGGTCCAATGCAGAGTGGTTTAAAATTTACTGACAGGATTACACAATATGTGGCAAAGTGAGCAGAACAAAAGACTAAGCCTGCATCGCCGTCGAAGGGTCACGTGATCCCCCCCTGTCTAATGGAATTTGAGCTTTTTTAAGACGCACACAATCTATAGCAACGACATCTCAGACCGACAGATATAAGTAAAAATAAACAGGTATTTTCCGAGTTTTGAGCCATTCATTCCTGTTTTGCACATATTGTATACATATATGTATATATATATGTATGTATGTATGTATGTATATATATATATATATATATTTGATTTGTACTTATCTGTATTTTTACGTTCTACTGTTAGTGTTTAGTGTTATGTGTGTGCACCAGGGAGTAAGAGAGTAACGCAATTTCAATTCTCTGTATGTATGTACGGTACATGTGGCAGAATTGACAATAAAGCAGACTTTGACTTTGACTTTGACTTTTGACTATTGTCATAATAGTGTCAATCGAATACAAAAAAAATCTGTATTTAATCACAATTAATTGCATAATAATATAATACATTTACATTATTAAAATTACACATTTAATCTCCAATTTAATGTAGAAATATAAGATTATATATTTAAATGAGTTTAATAAAGCTAAATATGAGTTAATTATGAGTTTTTACTGGAAACCTATTATTAATGAAGACCAGTATACCAATATTGCTTCATTGATGTCTCTATTGAATGCATTTTCCCTCAATTTTAGCCATTAATTATAGTCATTCAACATTACAGTATAATTGAAGGTTATTATTTTTAACATTTAATAGGCTTTGAAAAATAACAGCTTTAATTTAAGTGAACATAAACAAAATAAAACTTCACATAAACTATAAATTGTATATGCATTTTATAGGCTGAATTGAATATAAAAGAATCTTTATTCAAGCAACAGAAGTTAATAAGTGAAGAGCATTGAGTGATTTCTATTTTTCTTTTGTTCTATGATTTACATCAATGACACACTGCAGCAGGATTCACTTTAAAAGCAGTGCTGTCTCTTTAAAATCTGACTCACTTAAGGAGGTCTGCACACATCCGATATTTTCACAAATAAATTTTTCACATTCAAGTGATGATAACTAACTGCTTCATGCTTCTTGCTTTGAGTTCATGTTAGTTATAAAATCGCATGTACTTAAAAAAAAAAAAAAAAGAATTGTTTTAATTATTCATTCATTAGTAGGTCATTAAAAAAAAAGAGATAAAGTATATCTATCTAAAGCAGGCGTGCAGATGGCACTAGGGACGGGGGGGGGGGGGGTGTCCTTAAACGTGCACTAAGCGATTTTTGAAAAACGCTTTTGACCACAGTGTCTGACAGAGTCCCAAAACACACTTGTAGCCAATCAGCATTAAGGGGCGTGTCTTGTACTGATAGAGAGAAGAGAGCGCTCTATTTGAGTGCACACTGCACAGGACGGATATTAGCAGATCGACTATAGATAGAGGGAGATGGCAGATAAAAAAGAGGAAAATATCAGAGAAACAAAACATTAAAAAGAAGGGTTACGATCAGGCAAGAGGTAGGACCCGCGTAAATATCAGAGCAGCTTTCCAGCAGTGGAGAGAACTCAGGGAGCGGGAAAGGCTCGAATCGGACGCCAAGGTTGTGTTGTTTCTTTTTGATAGGTGAGTAACATTGATTTTGCCTTGTTTCACACAACTTATCCGCGTTGGCTTTTGCTTGAATATGCTTTTGTGCCATCTTCGCTTGTCTCCGCTATTGTCGTTGCCATGGTTGTGTATGTACTTGTGGATGAGGCAAGGCAAGGCAAGGCAAGGCAAGGCAAGTTTATTTATATAGCACATTTCATACACAGTGGTAATTCAAAGTGCTTTACATAAAAGAAAGTGAAATAGTCATTCACAGCAATAAAAACAAGGAATTAAAAATAATAAAAACAAGGAATTTTAAAATGATATAGAAATTGATTTAAAATTAAATTTAAAACAGTTAAATAGAAAATGATTATACATAAAATACAGTGCAGTCAGTTCGGACGTAGCACAGTGTTCATTCAACAAATGCACAGCCAAACAGATGAGTTTTGAGTCTGGATTTAAATGTGGCTAATGTTTTAGCACATCTTTATCTCTTCTGGAAGCTGGTTCCAACTGTGGGCGGCATAATAGCTAAAAGCGGACTCTCCTTGTTTTGTGTGAACCCTTGGTATTTCTAACTGACTCGATCCTAATGATCTGAGTGGTCTGTTAGGTTTATATTCAGTGAGCATATCTGCAGTGTATTTAGGTCCTAGGCCATTGAGTGACTTATAAACGAGTAAAAGTACTTTAAAATCAATCCTAAATGTAACTGGAAGCCAGTGTAAGGACTTGAGGACTGGTGTGATATGCTCAGATTTTCTGGTTCTAGTCAGAATCCTGGCAGCAGCATTCTGGATGAGCTGCAGCTGTCTAATTGTCTTCTTTGGAAGGCCGGTGAGGAGACCATTACAATAATCCATCCTGCTGGTGATAAAGGCATGAACAAGTTTCTCCAAGTCGTGACTGGAAACAAAACATCTAATTCTTGCAATGTTTTTGAGATGATAGTATGCTGATTTAGTTACTGCTTTGACATGACCACTAAAACTAAGGTCTGTCTCCAGAATCACCCCAAGATTTCTGACTTGATTTTTAGTTGTTTGACCCCTAGAGTCAAGGTATGCATTCACCTTGAGAACTTCATCTTTGTTTCCAAATGCAATGACTTCAGTTTTCTCCTTGTTTAACTGAAGAAAGTTTTGGCACATCCAACTGTTAATTTCATCAATGCATTGGCAGAGGGAGTCAATGGGGCTATAGTCATTTGGAGATAAGGCTAGGTAGATCTGGGTATCATCAGCTGTGATAGGCAATTTGGTTCTTCCTCATTATCTGACTTAGTGGGAGCATATACAGGCTAAACAAGAGCGGTGCAAGAATTGAGCCTTGTGGGACTCCGCATGTCATGGACGTCCACTTAGACTTATGCTCTCCTGTACTCACATAATAACCTCTCCCTTCTAAGTATGACCTGAACCATTTGAGTGCCATCCCAGAAAGCCCGACCCAGTTTTCCAGTCTCTCTAGAAGTATGTTATGATCGACAGTGTCAAACGCAGCACTAAGATCTAGTAGTACCAGCACTGATATTTTGCCAGAATCAGAATTAAAGCGAATATCATTTATTATCTTAATGAGTGCTGTCTCTGTGCTGTGATGCACATGGAAACCAGATTGAAAATTATCCAGGTATCCATTTGAGTTTAAGTAGTTGTTCAGCTGATTAAAAACTATCTTTTCAATAATCTTACCTATGAAAGGAAGATTTGATATTGGTCTATAGTTGCTCAACATGGTGTTATCAAGATTGCGCTTTTTCAGAAGGGGCTTAACAACTGCAGTTTTCAGGGAGTTTGGAAAAGTCCCAGAAAGAAGTGAGGTGTTCAGAAATACCGATCTATTCCTTTGGGTGGCAGTAAAGGACCGAGATGGTAAATGTCTCAGGTTACGTATGTAACCATGGTTCCCTGAGAGTAGGGAACGAGACACTGCGTCCTCTAGGGGTCGCTATGGGGAACGCCGTCAGCGTGACCCGTGTCTGAAGCATACATACAAAAACACCACCTGTTGGCCAGCGACGGCCTATGATGTCACTACCGGCGCGACCACAGTATAAAGGGGCGCCGGGAAAATACGTCATCCACTTCTTCGTCTGAAGCTTGCGTCCGAAGCATGGCACCGCGCCTAGAGGACGCAGTGTCTCGTTCCCTACTATCAGGGAACCATGGTTACATACGTAACCTGAGACGTTCCCTTTCGAGGGAACTTCGAACCGCGTCCTCTAGGGGTCACTATGGGGAACGGAATACCCACGCCGCCATGCTGGGGGGAGAGCAAGCAAAGCACAAGAGGCGAGCACTAAGTACCAACTCTACCCGGCTAAGGGAGTTGCCCCTGGGACGGTTAGACGGCTGTCAGTGACATTATCCCCTACGGCCAAAGACCCGAGCTGCATACCCTGAAACTTACCTGTTAAGGGCCGGGACTCCCGGACCCAGGGTAGAGCTCGAAGGCTTAGAATCATAAGAAAGATTCCTTTAAGGGGATACGGCCAAGTGCCTAGGATAGTAGCTAGGTCCTGGCCTGTCACCCAGGGGCTACAACTTGCTCTGCATGAGCTCACTGAGGGAACTGTCTCAACAGACCCTTGGTAGCAACACCCTGTTCAAGTCAGTATCACTGTAATACATAGGTAGAGTGGGGTCCAAGGTGAAACCGGGGCCAGACCAACTCAAAGAAAGGGCACGAAGCCGCAGCGCGTAACCCCTACCGTACAGGATTTTAGAAAGAACACAAAACACTTGATGTGCGATCTTACCACAACGTGGATTTTAGAAAGTGCACAGAGACTAGTGTGCGCACTTACCATAACATGGATTATACCCGTTCTAGGGAATCACAGAGGCTGTTATTACCCACAAGCGAGCCGCTTAACAGGGAGGCAGAGAGAGGCCTAACAACCTGAAGTTGCTGATTTAGAGCTCTGGGGAGCGGAGAACCTAACTCTCAGCATGAGAGGGAACTCAGACGCTCAGAAGGGAGCGGCATGCTCATAGGTGACCCTCTATGGTGAGGGGAGCAATGCTAGCTCGACCGACAAGCAGAGCAACCTACCTGAGGCCACTAAATCACAGCGCTCGGAAGGGAGCAGTGTGCTCATAAGTGACCCTCTAAGATGAGGGGAGCAATGCTGGCTCTATCATAAGGAGATCAACCTAGCAGGGAGGCATAAAAAAGCCTAACAACCTGAGGCTGCTGTGACAGCTCTGGAGAGTGGAGAACTCAACTCTCAGAATGAGAGGGAACTCAGATGCTCAGAAGGGAGCGGCATGCTCATAGGTGACCCTCTACGGTGAGGGGAGCAATGCTAGCTCGACCAGCCAGGAGAGCATGAGGCTGCTGTGACAGCACCAGAGAGCGGAGAACCCAACTCTAGCATGAGAGGGAACTCAGACGCTCAGAAGGGAGCGGCATGCTCAAAGGTGACCCTCTATGGTGAGGGGAGCAATGCTAGCTCGACCGACAAGGAGAGCGACCTAACAGGGAGGCAGAGAGAGGCCTAGCAACCTGAGGCAGCTGAATCACAGTGCCTGGAAGGGAGCAGCGTTGCTCATAGGTGACCCTCTAAGGTGAGGGGAGCAATGCTGGCTCTACCACCAAGGAGCTCAGAAGGGAGCGGCATGCTCATAGATGACCCTCTATGGTGAGGGGAGCGATTCTAGCTCGACCATAATAGATATCCTCAGATATCCGTGCACCTTCCTCAATAAGAGGCGTCCCCTGCCAAGAACTGATAGTAAAAAAGACCTGCAGGTCCTGGAATTGCAGTGCTGGAGACTTGATGACCAAGGAGGCTCCCACAGAAACCTATGACTGGGCCACACGATCCAGGGGTCTCATCCTAGCCTGGATCTAGTATCGACGAGTGAGGTCATCACCGCACTGAGTCGACAGCAAGAGGTGAAACACACCAAACGACAGGTCCCAGAAATACTGCAAAGAATGCTACACAATACCAGTGAACCATAGACTGGATCGTACTCACCCATCCATGGTTCCTGCGTATGAGATCAGTCCCGGAGGCGAAGTCTGAAGAGTCGGGTCCGGACCATCAGTAAGGTAGTTTCTATGAAACATAGATCTAGTTTCCCACCTAACCTCGGTCAGGTTGGAGTTAACGGTGGCTGCAGGGGAATTAGAGAGGGGAAGATGAGGGCAGATGACATGCCCCCCCCCGAGGGAAGGGAGTAGATGTTCAAGTCTTACTCTGGTCCGGACGAGAGCGTTGAGAATGCCTCGTCTGGATCACCTCTCACAGATCTTGCCTACTTCTCTTTGACCCGCGCCTCCCTCTAGCCCTACCCGCAGGCGGGGAGGGGCACGAGCCGCGACACTAACCTTCTGTGCCCATCTCTGTCCAGACGGAGATGGGCCAGGACCCCTGCGTTGTTTGGGCTCAGACCTGGACCCTTATCCAGGTCTTTCAGCAGATCAGCCTGGTATGCCTGAAGCACCCCCATCGTGTGCAATGAAGCGACAGCCTGACCTGCTGCTGCGCACTTTTGAAGGGGCTTAGATGGCAAGGAGGGAGCCTTGAGAGAGGATGTCTCGCCCACAGAGAGATAGCTGGCTAGAGTCTCTTCCACAGCGGGCATCCCCTCATAGCCGTCTTCACGCATCCCCTTAATGTCAGCATGACTGGTATGCTGAAACCTATGGATGCGAGAGAAAAAAATGTTTTTTTTTTTTTGTTTGTTTTTTTAACTCCGCATCGCCGCCATCTTGGCCCGCTTCCACAGCAAGTTAAGCCTCGCTGTGGCACGTTCCATAACCTCCAACAATTCGTCATACGCAGGGCAGGAGGATTGAGAGGGCTCAGTCTCAACTTTTTCGCCCTTAGACATCTCCTGCTCTTCCTGGGCATAACCCAGCAAAGCACTAGCAACTGGATCAGATGATGTCAGAGAGATCGCATCATATCATCCAGCAACTCACCCTCGTTCGCGGCCGATGAGCGCGAGAAGGAAAGCCCCCTCTCTATCTCATCAGCCAGATCCGCCTCACAAGCTCATTTCCCTCCGTGCCTCGGCAAACGTGGGTCTTGAACCGCGGGAAGCAGACGGCTGCCCCTCCTTCCTCGAAAAGAGAGACAGACGAGAGCGGAGCTTTCTCATAGAAAAAAGCTCACAGTGCACGCATATTGCCCCCTCGAGGACATCATGTGCATGCTCCTCGCCCAAACAAAAGACTCAAAGATCGTGTGTGTCATCAGGTGTCAAATAACGAGGACACGGATGCACACATCTCTTAAACGCCTAGCAAGTGCTCGCCATAGTAACAGTAGAAAAATCGTTCTTACCAGTAGAATGCACGCTTCAAACAAAACAGTCATTGAAGACAAAGAAGATGGATGACGTATTTTCCCGGCACCCCTTTATACTGTGGTCGCGCCGGTAGTGACGTCATAGGCTGTCGCCGGCCAACAGGTGGTGTTTTTGTATGTATGCTTCAGACACGGGTCACGCTGATGGCGTTCCCCATAGCGACCCCTAGAGGACGCAGTTCGAAGTTCCCTCGAAAGGGAACTTGATGAATATTGTTCAATGAATCATTGAACTGAATCAATGGAGCACACTCAGCAAAACTGTAATGAGATATTAACGTCGAAATAACAAAATGAGCCCTCGATGAAGTGGATACTTATCTATAATCAACCGAAAAGAAACCTGCAACTACATAGGCTACTATCGCTTGTCAGCAATGAAGAAGCTCTTAAAATGTTTTGTGCAGCTTTGAATGACTCGATACTGCAGGTAAGGACAACTTCCAACCGAAAGAATATTAAAAGTATCAAAAAGTAGTAGTACATTAACATGGTTTCATTTATGACTGCAGCACTTGTGTATATAGCCTAGATCAGGGGTCGGCAACCCGCGGCTCCCGAGCCGCATGCGGCTCTTTCATCCCTTTGCGGTGGCTCCCTGTATGGGTGTATGCGGGTGAGGTGTCCCCAGACTTTTAATACAACCTAAACTCTTCCCCTGCACTTTTTCTCGGTCAAGTGTGTTAAAGTAGAGGTTTTCAAGGGCCAATGTGAATAAATCTAGATTTAAATTAAAAGAGAAAAGATAGTCACGTCGTTTTGGATACGTTTTATTCGTATCCAAAACGATGTGAACTTCACGGAGCGCTGAACACTCTCACGCGCTGTATGTTTCATTCATTCTCGAAGCCGGGGGGCGCTCTCGCGCAGAAAGTCCAAAACGGACTCATATGAGAAGTAATAATAACTTTTGACAGGCATCCCGCTATCGCTGTAGCTAAGCTGAATAACAAGCATAAAACTTAATGGATGAAACGTGAAGACGATATGTGTTTTTCAAGTCTTCTCCAGGTAATATGTGACCCTGGACCACAAAACCAGTCTTAAGTGTCAATTTTCCGAAATTGAGATTTATACATCATCTGAAAGCTGAATAAATAATCATTCCATTGATGTATGGTTTGTTAGGATCAGACAATATTTGGCCGAGATACAACTAATTGAAAATCTTGAATCTGAGGATGCAAAAAAAATCTAAATATTGAAAAAATCGCCTTTAAAGTTGTCCAAATGAAGTTCTTAGCAATGCATATAATCAAAAATGAAGTTTTGATATATTTACAGTAATACATTTACAAAATATCTTCATGGAAGATGATATTTACTAAATATCCTAATGATGTTTGGCATAAAAGAAAAATTGATAATTTTGACCCATACAATGTATTTTTGGCTATTGCTACAGTTTACGGAAACATCTTCTGATGCATGACCTTGGACACATCATCAGTGTTGTTTCCAGGAGTCACTGGGTGTTTCGGGTCTTACAACAGACACCCTCGTCCTGTCGACCCGACCGAGGCTGATCAGACCCCGGCCTGTGTCCAAGTGGCATTCTACTGCCCCCACTGCTCTACCCTCTTCAACCAGAGCCATCTGGAAGCTTTTTCTGCTGCCTCCACGTTGTTGCCTATGGCTCGTCTTCGGTTAGCACCTGTTATGCCCAGCGTGCCGTAGGCCTTGCTCAGGGAGTGACTGGCAAATCCCCTGCTGCCCACCTCTACTGCCATACACCTGGTCCTCCATCCGTTCCTCCGACAATCCTCCACCAGTTCTTGGTATTTCTCCCTCTTTCTCTCTTGAGCCTCCTCCATCCTCTCCTCCCAGGGCACTGTCAGCTCCAACAAGATCAGTTGTTTTGTGGCCTCAGAGACCAAGATGATGTCAGGTCTCAATTTGGACTGGGTGATGTGTGTTGGAATTTTCAGCTGCCTTTCCAGGTCGACTGTCATTGCCCAGTCCCGGGCTGTGGAGAGCAAACCTACAGAGCAGTTTTTCGATGCTTTCTCTGGCTTTTGTCCTTCCCTGATGAAGTGAATGGCCTTGGCTGTAGCTTGGGTGTGTCGGCTGTCCTTGATCCCCTTGCTGATTGCCTCAGCGATGGATTTGATGACCTGGTCGTGCCTCCATCGATACCGGCCCTCACCCAGCGCCTTGGAGCAGCTGCTCAGGATGTGTTCCAATGTCCCTACTTTGGAACAAAGGGGGCATGCAGGTGTTTCTACTTTGCCCCATATGCACAGGTTGGATGGACTTGGGAGGACATCATAGACTCCCTGAATCAAGAACCTGATCCTCTGGGGGTTCCACTTCCAGATGTCCTTCCAGGAGACACTCCGCTCCATCGCCTGCTCCCACTTCATCCAGGCGCCCTGCTGCCGCATGGCCACTGCTCTACTGGTTCGCTCTTCCTCGACTGAAGCTCGCACCTCCTCCTGTACCAGCCTCTGCCTCTCCTTTCCGCTGGCAGAGTCATATCGGGTCGCTCTTAGGCTCCCAAGTCCGGCTCTGCCTTGCGCCACTGTTCCAAGGATGGCCTTGTGCTTCAGCCGAGTCTCTGCTTGCTGGACTGCCTCGGCTGCCTTCCACTTCCTCCCTGTCCTCACAACAATCCCTGCACCGGACACTTTGGCATCTCTGGATGCAGAGTACTGCAGGTGTTCCCGAGCCCGTGCAACGATGAACTCCTCCCTGACTGAGCTAAAAGGAAGCCTGAGCTTGTTGGTGTTCCCATATAGCCCGATGTTACTTAGGCTATGCGGTAGACCCAGCCATCTGCGTAGATAGCTGCTCACCTTTTGCTCAAAACCTTCCACCACAGTCATGGGGACCTCATAGATAAGCAGAGGCCAGAGGATTCTTGGGAGGATTCCATGCTGGTAGACCCAGGCCTTGAATCTTCCAGGGAGCCCAGACTTATCCACTGTTCTCAACCATCCCTCCAGGTCAGCACCGGTTGCCTTAATGGAGTCTCTGTCATTCAGTCTACAGTTGAAGGCCTTCCCAAGGCTCTTCACTGGTCTCTCAGTAACTGACGGGATCTGGTGTTCTCCCAGCCTGAAGCGGAATCTGTCTGTAACCTTCCCCTTCTTTAAAACCAAAGACCTGGACTTTACAGGTTTGAAGCTCATGCGTGCCCATGACATGAGTCTCTCCAACCCCTGAAGGATCCACCTGGCTCCTGGTACCGCCGTTGTTGTCACTGTGAGGTCGTCCATGAAGGCTCTTATGGGAGGTTGCCTTACTCCAGACTTGCTGAGGGGGCCTCTGCATTCTGTTTCAGCTGCCTTGACCAGCATATTCATCGCCAGCGCAAAGAGGGTCACTGAGATGGTACAGCCAGTGATTATCCCCACCTCCAGCTGGTGCCAGTCAGATGTTAGCTGGCCAGTAGAGACTCTCAAGCTGAACTTGCTGTAATAGTCCAGGATGAGATCTTTCACCTTCTGCGGTACATGGTGTTTCTCCAGTGAGACCTCCACCAGCATATGGGGTATTGAGCCATAGGCGTTGGCGAGGTCCAGCCACAGTACAGTCAGGTCCCCTCTACCTTCTCTTGCTTCCCTGATGAGCTGGGTTACCACACCCGTGTGTTCCAGACAACCGGGAACTCCTGGTATACCTCCCTTTTGCACAGACGTGTCGATGTACTTATTGCTCAACAGGAAGTTGGAGAGCCTCTTAGCCACAATGCTGAAGAAGATTTTACTCTCCACACTGAGCAAGGAGATTACCCGAAACTGGTCGATATTCTCAGACTTCTCCTCTTTTGGTATGCACACTCCCTCAGCATACCTCCATGGCTGGGCGATCTTCCCTCTCCTCCAGATCACCTTCAGAACCCTCCAAAGCCGATGTAGTAGCTTTGGGCAGTTCTTATACACCTTGTAGGGCACTCCACTTGGGCCTGGTGCTGAGCTCGATCTTGCTCTCCTCACCACTTCCTCCACTTCCCTTAGGCGGGGCTCCTTCAGGTCGAAGTCTGATGCAGGCTCTGGTGGTGTTATCAGCGCATCGCATGGACCCAGTGGTTGTTCTCTGATGGAGTCACTATAGGTGGCCTTGAGGTGGTCGTTTATGTCATCCTTGGAGCAGGTGAGGCGGCCAGCCCTCTTTTGGCCAAGGAGCTGCTTGGTCAACTTGAATGGATTGGCCAAGAATGCTGCCCTCTTCCTGGCTCTCTCCTTCCGCCTCCTTCTGTGGAACTCTGCCCTCCGTAAGGTCAAGAGTTGTTTCCTTAGGATTGCTCTCAGGTCCGCTAGGCCGGCTCTCTCGACTTCCCCCGCTGACTTGTATTGCCTCTTTAGCAGCCTAAGTTCTTCCCTGAGGCACTGGATTTTCCTTGCTCTGTGGCTTGGAGCATATGCCGATGGAGCAGGCTTGGAGACCTCAGTTCCAAATCGCTCAGCTGCGATGTTCACTATGAGGGTGGTCATCGTTCTCAGTCGGTGGTCAACATCCCCCTTAGCTGTTACTTCCAGGACCTGGCTTACATCTTCATCAAATTGTTGCCACTCAACTCTCTTGGAGGATTTGGGCCACTGGATCCTTGGCTGGACCGAAGGGGCACAGCCAGTTGTTATGGCTGCAGCTTGCTGGCTTTGGAGGCCATGTGGGTTGACGAGAAATGCTGTTTCTTGGGTTATAGTGGCAGGTGAGCTGCTGGCAGCAGGTGTTGGCGACACTAGGAGGCTCTGGGCACTGTGGGTTGCCTCCGGGCCTGGCTCCTCCTGCGTCTTACCAGAAGTCGCTTCTGTGCGTTGTGTCGTCGTTTCCGCTGTCAAGCATTTCATTCTGCCTTGATGTATTTTTAAACCATGTTCATTCTTGCAGATCCTGCCGCAGATGCACCGTATTGTCGTTGTCGTTATTCCTTTATCCTGTGTCGTTGTCCTTGAGTCCGTCCTGTTGGGGTGCTCATCCTCCCCCCCTCTCGGGCACCCCTGGGGGTATCTTTCTTTTGTGGGTTTTGTAGCTTGCTTTGGGTTCTTCCTTGCGGAAGAAGTGGTTTGGGCTGCCAACCCTCTCCACCCCGGGTTGCCGTCTCTCCGGCCGTCATCTGTCTCTCCAGATGTCACCACCCTCTTCGTGGTTGTCACCCAGTCTATTCCTGGTTGTCACTGGTGCTCCCAGAGTATTTCAGTTTACGGAAACATCTTCTGATGCATGACCTTGGACACATCATCAGTGTTGTTTCCAGGAGTCACTGGGTGTTTCGGGTCTTACAACAGACACCCTCGTCCTGTCGACCCGACCGAGGCTGATCAGACCCCGGCCTGTGTCCAAGTGGCATTCTACTGCCCCCACTGCTCTCCCCTCTTCAACCAGAGCCATCTGGAAGCTTTTTCTGCTGCCTCCACGTTGTTGCCTATGGCTCGTCTTCGGTTAGCACCTGTTATGCCCAGCGTGCCGTAGGCCTTGCTCAGGGAGTGACTGGCAAATCCCCTGCTGCCCACCTCTACTGCCATACACCTGGTCCTCCATCCGTTCCTCCGACAATCCTCCACCAGTTCTTGGTATTTCTCCCTCTTTCTCTCTTGAGCCTCCTCCATCCTCTCCTCCCAGGGCACTGTCAGCTCCAACAAGATCAGTTGTTTTGTGGCCTCAGAGACCAAGATGATGTCAGGTCTCAATTTGGACTGGGTGATGTGTGTTGGAATTTTCAGCTGCCTTTCCAGGTCGACTGTCATTGCCCAGTCCCGGGCTGTGGAGAGCAAACCTACAGAGCAGTTTTTCGATGCTTTCTCTGGCTTTTGTCCTTCCCTGATGAAGTGAATGGCCTTGGCTGTAGCTTGGGTGTGTCGGCTGTCCTTGATCCCCTTGCTGATTGCCTCAGCGATGGATTTGAGGACCTGGTCGTGCCTCCATCGATACCGGCCCTCACCCAGCACCTTGGAGCAGCTGCTCAGGATATACAAATATACCCGTGCTACTTAAGACTGCTTTTGTGCTCCAGGGTCACATATATGAATGATACAGTGGCAATTGACAGCATAAATTACAGTACAGAAGCTTTAAAATATATTTTCTGCCTTATTCTGTGATAAAAATGGAAAATGTGTTTGTAGTATATATATATACTGATTGTACAATCATAACCATAAAATTGACATTAGGAAAATATTTATCAAAAATATTATATTAGACAAATTATTGGTTATTGTCCAGCAGTGTATTTTATTTCTTAGCCAATTAAACGTAAGAGATTTTTAATTTTTTTTTTGTCAATTATACATACATAAATAAATATTATAATTATTATTATTATTATTACTACATTTGACATTTCTGTCTCTCTCACTTCTGAAATGATTACTACTTCCCTGCATGCCCTGTAACATAACTGAATATAAAACTTTAACTATATGCCGTGTTATCTTTATTTGGGCATCAAATATTTTGTGGCTCCACATGAATTTTATTCGGTGGGAAAGGGGCCAAAATGGCTCTTTGGACGTTGAAGGTTGCAGACCCCTGGCCTAGATGAAATTGCCCAGCAGACAAGCGATATGCATATTTATTTACTTTTAAAACACACCTTATGATGTTGTGGCAATTTTAACTTACTCTCATCAGCATAAGAGACAAACTCACTCTTAGTCTTTAAAAAGGTTTTATTCTTTGCAAAGAAGGTCAACAGTCATACAGACACACAAGTTGCTGCAGAGTGCGACAAATGGGGAGGGTGCTCCTCCACCTTATATCCACACACTCAAGGTTACAAGGTCACAAACTCTCCGCTGTACTTTTCCATACTTGGAGAGGAAGTAAATATGATTCTACTAAATCATGTTGCACAGCCTTACTCCCTTTACATTTAGGGCCTCAGTAACCTTTCAGGTCACTAACATACATCTGGCCCTTCTCCCTCTGGTCCGGTTTTCCGCCCATCACTCTCCTGTGGACCCCCCTTGTCGTCCATACATCTTTAGGCTAAAATCCCCAGACCATTCTCCTTCTACACAGTCATACCAAAAAGGTTTTGCACTATATAAACATAAGATCAGCATAAAATGAATTTTCTTCAACAATTCCCCCTTTTTATCATTCATTGATAACTAATCAAAATGTATTTCTATGTCTAACACTCTTACTACTTTACCAAGATTATACTCAAAACAATAATAATGGTAATATCAAAGCAAATTTAAGCTATTACATCACATTTATACTCCTCATCTCTGATTTTCATATAAATGATCACTCTCTTAACCCTCTGGGGACTGAGGTGATTTTGGGGCCCTTGAGATGTTTTGACATGCCCTGATATTTGTGCTTATTTCAGCTACTTATAACATACTAATGACCAACATGTATTTGTTTTTGTATTCAGCACAAACTTTGCTACAATATTATGTGACCAAGATGGATGTACATGTTTGTATTTTTTTAGAAAAAAAATATTATGCGTGGTTAGTAAGTTTTGGGGGAAAAAATATAGCTGAAATAAGGCCATAAAACCCACACTAAATAGTCCTGAATAAGACTTTAGAGTAATCAGTCTTGTCGGCTAGAATATTTACTTCACAATTAAGTGAGAATCATTCTGCTTACTCATTCACAGAAAACAATATATTGATTAAAAAAATTTAAGACATGTTTTGTGATTGAAAGCCTGTATGCGAGGGAGTGACAATGTCCTTGAATATTAAGTGATTCTCACCTGAGACACAAAGGGCCCTCCCCTAATGGACCCTAATGGCCCATCAGTGTAACTGTGACTTTGAGGCAGGTAAGAGAGAATGTGAGGAGATTGAACAAATGTTTTTTTTTTATTATTTGTATTTTATTTACAACACCGTATAATCAAAACATACATAATGAAGGTCAAAGACACATTATTGTGCACACTGATCTAACCACAGAGATGTGAACAGACTTTGAGTCATTCCTGCAACAGATTCTGTTCAACAAGTGACACAAGTAAATCATGCCTGATATTTACGTGTGTTATTTGAGTGTTTCTGCTACTTTCCATGAATTCAAGAAGAAGAAAAAACATAATCAGTGGTCAAGGAGCTTGTTTTACCATATAATATCAGTGTAGTTGGACATCTGATGTTGATACAGCACTCTCAGAGGAAAACAGTTTGAAGAAAGTCATCAGGATTCATCTGTGGTGCAGGTATCTGATTCAATAAAATACAAACAACCAAAAAAAAAAAAACATTTGTGAGCATGTTAATATCAGGAGCATCTTTTTATATATATGTTTTATAGACTCACGATTTTATATCTGAGAAACTAATTATTATTGTTTAGTATGTATGGCTTTGTACTACAAAAGATGTACTTTGTACTATAAAAAAAGGATATTTTATATCTGAGAAACTAATTATTATCGTTTAGCACGCTATTAAATCCATTTGTGAACATTAAACATTTTTCTAAACATTGTAGCATTCATCATGTTGTCGTTTGGGAAAAAAATAAACTTCAAGTTTGAGTCACAATAACAGGTTAACTAATGCAAAAAAAGAAACATTACTTACTCATCAGATCGCTCTTCTCTTCTGGATGAACTCTTGCTCTTATTTGGAGGCAAATCCAGCTTTTATTCAGCGTGTCTTCTTCCAGAAACGAACAGTAATGTTATGCTGCGTTCAAGTCCTCCTCGGACGTTCGTACTTACCAGTAGACAAGTCGTAATTACGACGTCGGGTGCGTTCAAGTCACTTTGGTCGGAACAAGATGGCGATTTAACTTTTCTACATAAAATTCAATTATTTTCTACAACTCTACATCTATAAAATGATGAATGAAGAATGTGCATCATTGTGTGTTTTCTTTTTTCTGTTTTTATTTAATTTATGAAGGTGATGTAAACTGAATAATTATATATTCTATTATAATTATACAATAATATAATATTTTGTAAGTGTAACTTATATAGTTTTATTGTACATTACAAAAAATAATAATTTTATTCATTTCAACAACTGATGCTGCATATCTTTAGTCTTTGGCTGCGTCCATTGCATCCGACACGTTTTTTCACTGACACGCCCACAACTCGGAAACTCGGGGCTTAAAGAAAATTTCGAGTTTCCCACTCATAATAACGACTTTGTGGTGGCGTTCATGTGCGTTCAACTCGTAAATACGATGTATCCGACATGACTTGAACGCACCATTAGCGCAAGTTACGATCTGGCTTTGTTTATGTTGGGCGTCTCCTTGAGCACGCGGCACACGTGGTTATTTACATATGAACGCGAGGGGGCGGGATCGCATTAGAAATAATGAGTTAGACGGGACAGACTGAACATCGTGTTGGTTTCATACGGATTACTTCATCACATAATGTTTGTTTTCGATAAGACTTACTTCATTTCAAAGTAGACACTTCCAGCTTTCTATAGATATAACTCCCATGTCCGTGTGTTGAGTTTTCGCTGAGTTACAGTTCATTTTAGTGACGTATTTTGAAGAGCAGCTCGCGGAGATGGAGAAGACAAAGAGCGCATCCTGTTTGTTTTCTTTTTTTTTCCAAAACCACAAAGTTTTGTTGTATTCGTGAGTGTACACAAAAAAATAGACACTTCAAAGTTTCAATTGATGTATAACACTTATCTGTACGACCAAAATCGACGGAGTATTTTTAATGTCTTTTGCACTGGTCTTAAAAAAAACGAGTTGGTATCGCCAGCGATACAGCCGTCCCCTTAGGGTTTTAAACTGGACATTTTTCAACACTTGATTTTTTTTTATTTTTTTTTTACATCTGCCATGGCATTGGTATAATTATACAGCTGTCTCTATTCATTTTTTATTTTTTTTATTTTGTGTGGTTCTGGTTCTAAAATATTCAGGGTGCATATGTTGCTTTTTTTTACCCTCCTATTTAAAAGTTTTTATTTTTTATTTTCAGTGTTTATAATAGGCTAGTAGAATATCTAGAAAATTGTGTTGAAGTCATTTTTCCATCTATTTCTTCTGTATCTTAGAGGCTACACAAAGAATTGCCACTACTTCTGAGGAACTCGAGAACGTCTTTGACTCACTAGATCTTGACAAAAATGGATACCTGACGCTAGGAGAGTTTTCTTCTGGATTTAGTAAGTTTATCATCTCCTTCCAGACAAAAGAAGCTCTTCAAAAAATGATGTGTTATTTGGTACAACATTTACAGCACAGCAAATGAAACTTTTCCAGGGTGTTTCTGTAATGGTTCCCCAGGTAACTTTCTTCATGGACGGAGAGTCTCTATGACGGATGAACTAATGACTACACCCTCTCAAAAAGTTCCAGAAGCTCTTGGTCGGAGTTTAGAGGATGACCAGCTGTCAGAGAATGAGGATGATGAAGAGAAACATTTCAGCATGTTGATGGAGAGCTCGGGTGCAATGTGTTTGAAGAGTCAGTACTGGTGTTTTACAGTTTGCTCTGCACATTGCATTGCAAAAAATGCTTTACATTTACGCTTTATATTTCTACAAGTACTAACAGTTTCATCTTCATTTCAGCCCAAGTGAGGTTCGCAGCCTGTGGGCTCGACTCAGGAAAGATTTGCCTCACCTCTTGTCCAACTTTGAAGAGTTCCTGGCCAGTGTCACATATCAAATCAAAGAGGCACACAAGAGAGGAAGGAGATGGAGAGCGCCCTCAGGAGGTGACATGTTATGCAGCATTAAATGAGAATGAATAGAGAGCAGTACCATGTAAAATCACCCATGTTTAAGAACCAAAAATCTGCTTTCTATTCTTAATTTCCACAATGTTATTAGTGAATAATCTCTGCTTAGAGGCTTAATGTAATTCTCTATAAAATGCTGCTTTATCCATATCCAGTGACCTCTAAGTTTAAGAGCTAACAGGATTTTACATACTTTTTTGGGGGGAATAAAGCATATTTTGATTAAATCTTGGGCAGAATGATGTGATTTGCAATATGTATTGGTTAAAGACATGCAAAGAATCCCCAATTTGTGTCTTATGTGTCATAAGAATATGGGGCTCCATAGTGTAGTTGTGAAATCTATGATCCTTTAATTTATTACCTAACTGGATGTGAATGTCTAAGATAGTGTTTTTGAATGTAAATACTGAATTTGGGGTGCAATATTATGTGAAAGGGTTGTTTGTGTCATATCTTTGCCTTTTGAATGCATTAAGCCAGAGGTCTCCAGACTCGGTCCTGGAGGGCCAGTGTCCTGCAGAGTTTACTTCCAACTTGCCTCAACACACCTGCCTGGAAGTTTCTAGTATGCCGACCTTGATTAGCTGGCTCAGGTGTGTTTAATTAGGGGTCGAGCTGAAACTCTGCAGGACACCCACCCTCCAGGACCAAGTTTGCTAAATGCATGTTTTAACATTTACATTTATGCATTTTAGCAGACGCTTTTATCCAAAGTGACTTACATTGCATTCAAGTTACAGTTTTACATTTGATCAGCTCTTGCCTTCCCTGGGAATCGAACCCATGATCTTGGCGTTGCTAGCGCCATGCTCTACCATTTGAGCTACAGGAAAGCCTTAAACATTATATGCCATTGTCTCATCGCACAGGAAAGCAGCGACACATGACACTGAAATCTGCAGATTATATGAGGAAATGGAGCAACAGATCATTAATGAAAAAGACAGAGCTGAAGGTAAAAGACATTCTTTAAAACCGTTGCCTGTGATTTAACGCTATCGTTCAGAAGTTCAGGGTCAGTTAGATTTTTTTTTAAAAAGAGGAATTCTTATATTGAGCAAGGACCAATTAAATTGATCAAAAGTGACAGTAAAGACATATATAATGTTACAAAATATTTTTAGATAAATGCTGTTCTTTTGAACTTTCTATTAATCAAAGAATTGTGAAAAAAAATTATAATAATAATAATAATTCATTTTATTTGTGGGCGCCTTTCAAGACACTCAAGGACACCTTACAATAATAAAATACATAATTAAACAGAGGGAAAAAACAACAACACAATAAACAATACTACAAAAAATCAATACCCAATTAACATAACTAAAATCACTCAGGATAGGCTAATCTAAAAAAATGAGTTTTAAGACGTGATTTAAAAATTGAAAGACTAAGACTATTACGTATATCTTGAGGTAAAGTATTCCAAATCGTCGGAGCAATACAACTAAAGGCTCTACTTCCCATGGTAGTCAAACGTACAGATGGTACAACAAGAGTCACAGAAGCAGAAGACCTGAGGGATCGGGTAGGTACATACACATGAAGAAGTTCACTCAGATATGAAGGTGCTAAATTATGAAGAGCCTTATAAGTAAAAAGTAAAATCTTAAATTGAATACGATATCTGATTGGAAGCCAATGAAGGTGCCCTAAAACTGGAGTAATATGCTCATTCAACGGTGTTCGTGTAATGATCCGAGCTGCTGAATTTTGAACCATCTGAAGTTTATGAATAAGTTTCTGTGAAACACCACTGAGCAGAGAGATACAGTAGTCAATTCGAGAGGTAACTAATGCATGCACGAGGACAGCAGTACCATTAACAGAAAGAGATGGTCGAAGACGATTAATATTTCGCAGATAGTAATATGCGGACCGTGTAATATTATTTACATGTGCCTCGAAAGACAGAGTACTGTCAAGGATGACACCCAGACTCTTGACCTGAGAAGAAGGAGAGATAACAGAGTTGTCGATAGTAAGTGTAAAACTTCCACAATTACGCAGCTTTGATTTAGTACCTACTAATAAAATTTCAGTCTTCGCACTATTAACTTTGAGGAAATTGCATGTAAACCATGATTTAATTTCAGAAAGACAAAGCAAAAGAGAGGAAGACGGCAATACTGAACTAGGCTTCGAAGATATATAGAGCTGGGTGTCATCTGCGTAGCAATGAAAATTTATATTAAATTTACGGAAAATCTGTCCTAGAGGCAATAAATACACAATAAACAGAAGAGGGCCCAAGACTGAGCCTTGAGGCACACCACTGGTTATCTGAGATATCCGCGATTTAAATTTTTTTATTTGAACGAACTGAGTCCGACCAGATAAATATGATTTAAACCAATCATGGGATATACCAGTGATCCCAATAGAATTCAACCTCTCCAATAAAATGCTATGTGAGATAGTATCGAAAGCTGCAGTTAAATCGAGAAGAATGAGTATTGATAAAAGTCCCGAATCTGCAGCCATTAACAAATCATTTGTGACTTTAATAAGCGCTGTCTCCGTGCTATGATATGGACGATAAGCAGACTGAAATTGCTCAAACAAGTTATTCTCCATTAAATGAGTATGTACCTGCTGAGCAACAATTTTTTCCAATAATTTAGAAAGAAAAGGTAAATTAGAGATGGGTCGAAAGTTTTCAGGGTTATTACAATCCGCACCAGGTTTCTTAAGTATGGGAGTTATGGCCGCTACTTTGAAGGATGAAGGAATAGTACCAGTAATAAGAGAAGAATGTATAATTTGAGTTATCAAGGGTAATAAAGAAGGTAGACAAAACTTGACAAGATGTGTGGGAATAGGATCTAACTGACAGGTAGTAGATTTAGATTTTTGAACACATTCAGCTATTTCATTCGCCGTAGGCAAACAAAAACTAGAAAAAGCAGTTAGAGTGGAAGCATCATAAAGAGAGAAGAATGAACCACATGCCCCATTATTGGGTGTTAAATTCTTATGAATAGTTTCAATTTTATCACTAAAATAATTCATAAAAGCATCACATGTAGTATTAGAATGCGAATGCAATGAGAAAGCATCTGGTGGTCGCAAAATACTATTCATTGTAGAGAACAGTATTTTTGTGTTCCCACCACCAGAGTTTATCAAATTGGCATAATAATTTGTTTTAGCAGTAGAAAGGGCATCTTTGTAGTCTCTGATGTGGTGATCATACATTTCCTTGTGCACAATTAAACCAGATCTCATATATAAACACTCTAATTGACGCCCCTTAGCTTTTAACAGACGTAACTCAGAAGTATACCATGGAGCAGTATGAGCAAATGAGACAATCCGAGTTCTAACAGGTGCGACGACATCTAAAACATTCTGCAACTGGTCATTATAGTAAGAAGTCAACTCATCCAGGCTAAGTAATCCATCAGTATTCAACAAGTTATCAACTTCATTAGAAAACATGTTTCCACCAAAAATATTAAGCATCACAGTTGTTTTCAACTATAATAATAATAATAATAAGATAAGTTTATTCAACATCATAAGAGCAAATTCAAATGATTTCTGAAGGATCATATGAAAATAATGGTGCATTGTTAAGATTAAGGCTGTCTAAACTGAAATGAACTAGTATGTTAATTCTTTCTTCCAGGACTCTAAAAATCTGCAGTCACGCAGTCAAGACCACCAGCAGCGGCTCTGCTGTAAAGAACAGGAATTGGAGCAGCTTTTCCAAAAGCACAGGAGGGTTAGTGCCACAATTAAACAGCCATAATCTTACAAAATCTTAGACTTTTGTGCAACTCACATCCTTCTCACTCACACCTTTCAAGTCACTCTCTTTGTGTCTTTATTTTTTCAGTTGGATCGACAATGTCGTGACCTTCATAGCAAACACAAGGTGAGTCGACTGGAGAACGTTAAGCTCAAAATGACCAACGAGGAGCTGTCTCGTGAACTTGAGCACACCTGCCAGGAGCTAGTGTTGACTCAGGAGCAGCTGGGCATTCTGCAGGAGCAGGCCTCTCGACTACAGCAGGACAGAGAGATGTCAGTCTGTGCTTTTATTACATACACACACAGATCCCACCAGTGTCTAGAGTTTCACATAAACACAAATACTCTTTCCCCTCACAGAGAGATGTACAGAATCACTGAAGGCTTGCAGAGAGAAAAACAGAGCTTGATGAAACTGTTGGATCTACTCAGGTGAGCTTAGTATATGCTCACACATGCTGTAGACAAACAACAAAAATCTTAAATTAAATGTTGTTTTTCAGAGAAATGAATAAACATCTACGAGATGAGCGAGACATTAACTTTCTGGTATGTTTACAGATTTTTTTTTATTTTTCAAAAATGACATGGAAAATAAATGACAAAACACAGCAAAATTACAACAATTACAAAAAAATGTATATAAAATTTTTAATTAATTTTTTTTAATTTTTATTTTGTTTGTCCATTCAGTTTTTATTTTAGTTTTAGTAATTTTAGTACTTTAACTTAAAGTACATTAGAAATTAGGAAATCTGAAATAAAAAAAGCTTTTTATTTAATTGTATTTTAGTTAACATTTATTTGATTTCAATTAAAGTAAATGTTTATATTTTTTTGTTTTAACAACACTAATTTATGCTTTTAAAGCTTGATGCTTAAACACATTTGAAATTAATTTTAGCAAGCACATATAAATTGTATCTACATATCAAATTCTTATATGAAACTAGCATTTTATTTTATTTTATATATATATATATATATATGGTTAATTTTAGTAGTATGGTTCATAGTTTTGATGACTATACTGTTATTCTAAAATGTGGAAAATATTAATAATGGAAAAGGAGTGGGTGTGTTCAAATTTGACTTTCAGTTTATACCCGTATATCTAATAAAAGCAATCAAAACAAAAATGTATTGTATTTCACAACAGAAACGAAGTAATTCAATGAAAAAATCTTCACACAAGCAAAGACTGAGCACATCCTCAATGAAATACACTGAGAGAAAACCATCTGTCAGAAAGTGAGAAATCCTCACATATATTTTCTTAGAATACCTACATATATGATTTATTGACATGGAAACATTTATTCTCTCACCTCTCTCTCTGTCATTTCAGAGAAGTTGATAAAGAGGAAGTGACTCGGCGTTCTAACAGGAAGACCTCCTCTCTAGCAAACGATCTCTGTTCACCCTTCACCACAGAGGATGATGGGAAGCTGGAGGTGGATGGGCGATCTGAAAGAGTAGCTGGGGACTCAGAAGGTGTAAATGATGGAGTGGATATGGAGGATTCACCACCGGATGGATGGCCTCTACGCAGAGTCATATCCATCGAGGAGGACCACCTCCCACACCTGCTGCAAGGAGACCCTCACCTTCTTCTGCATCAGCTAAGTGAAGAAGAAGAGCGGGGCAAAGAAGAAGGTCAGGCCAATCTACAAACAAGCTCCCTGTACGCGTCCCTGGCCTCTGCTGACTCTCCACCACCAGTTAGAGTGAAGAAGCCGTCTAAGAAGAAATGGATCAGAGGAAACATGCCCTCATCTGCACAAGGTCAGCCAGTCGGAAAGGAGACCCTCCAGCAGGCAAATGAACCCTCAAAGATGTTGATTATCATAACAGAAGTGGTTAACATATAGAAATATTAAAGATACAGTAACAAGTTATTTAATTCAAGAGAGGGTTTAAAATGGATAGTTTTAGCACAAGAGCCCATTTATATTGACCAGGGATGCCCAAACATGTTCCTAAAGGGCCAATGTCCTGCAGAGTTTAGCTCCAACATACTTGCCTAGAAGTTTCTAGTGAGTCTGAAGACTTGATTAGCTGGTTCAGGTGTGTTTATATAGGGTTGAAGCTAAACTCTGCAGGACAGTGGGTTTCAAGGAAACCGGTTTGGACACCACTGGTCAAGACTATATATCCTTGTGTGCACTTTTCAACAAAACTAGCCTTTAACTGTAGTGTTAAGAGATCACTCTGGGTACTTTTGGCTGCAGGGTCCTGCAGAAAGATCCACTGCATCCCCTCAGCACCTCTTTAAGGTCATTCTGGTGGGAAATTCCAGCGTTGGCAAAACTGCACTGCTGCGACGCTTCTGTGATGGACAGTTTCATTCTTCCACCGCAGCCACTGTGGGTAAGTTGCTCTCTCACTCCATGTGCAATTTACAATATAACTTACAGGTATTACAATTTAACACATGACTTTTTGCAATGGGGGATTTTCAAGAAATTAGGTCCTGCATATTGGTTGCCATTTTACTGGAGTTTGCCTTGTTTGATTAGAAAAATGGATTACCCCTCTCTCTCCTGCTAATTGTTGTGATTTATATGGCCCTTGGAACTGATTTACCAAAGTTTGCAACCTTTGACAACCCAAGTCTCTGCATCGTTCTAGTGCTTTTCAGTGCATTGTGGTTAAATGTGTGTAAGGGTGTTAACTAAAGCCTACTATACTATATCAGATGGATTTCTTAAAGCAGGCAGCATCACATGAAAAGGCTTGAGAAGTCACACTCCCTGCATTTAAACCCTGGCACACATTGCACAGCAGATTATGTCAAACGCCAATTCACTTTCTGCAAAGTTTTACACTTGAATGTTCCACACAGAAAAATGACACAACAGTACATCCTAGTGGCCATTATACCTTACTGCAGTTTTGAAACTGAAACAGTTTTGAAACAGAAACGTGTTTTTATCAGTATTTTTATGCCTTTTATTTTTTGTGTGCATATATACAAATGTATAATTTTGTTTACATAAAACCAACCAACCAAGAAAAAAATAATAATTTCAATTGTGTTGTGCTGTGCAGGCATTGACTATAGTGTGCGGACACTGAATTTGGGGGACAGTCATGTGGCTCTTCAGTTATGGGACAATGCAGGTCAAGAAAGGTGAGGCCCTCATACCTACATAGTACAAACAGAACTGAGTTTTGCATTTGCATAATCATTATCTTGTTTAGGACATTTACATTCAGCTTCAGTTTATGTTCTTTATTTTTGTTCCTCAGTCTGTACTGCTATTATCCTTTTAAACAGCTCTAAAAGCCTTGTTGTCGAGCGTAATCTATTGCATAACCAAAACATAATCTCGCTTGTCACTGATGATAAACATCCAGCATTAAAAAAAGCAATGTCACTGTGCCCTGCAGGTATCGCAGCATTACCAAGCAGTTTTTCCATAAGGCAGATGGCATGGTGGTCATCTGTGACATCACAATGGAGGACAGTTTCAGATCAGTCCGTCCCTGGCTGGCCAGCATACTGGAGGCCATAGGTGACCCTATACCCGTCATACATTTGTACATATTCTATTTGTTAATGATACCAATTGTCAATCAGAATACATTTATTGAGAAAATGTGTTCAGTCAAGCTGCATCTGACAAATGCAGTTCAACCAACTTATCCCATACAACCGAGTGAGAGCAAAGTAATTCAGGAGAAAATGTGCTTGTTTGTTACTTCCCATTTATTTAGCATTGCAATAGCCTCATTCAACCCACCTGAAGTCTTGCTAGCATCATGAAACCTGGATTTCAAACTGACCAGAAAAACCTCATTGCTTGAACAAGAAGTGTTTCAGTTAACATTCACAGAGACGGTTCAGATGATGACAACAACATGAAGCACTAAAATCTTCAAATATATTACTGAGTGAAGAACATTGGCTGGATTCAGTGTCAAACATGTTGTGCCTCATTCGTTGTCTTCATCTGAACTGCTCTGGGATCATTTTACACAAAGGTTGTACGGTATGTGACAAAGACCTGACAACTGACCAAGAACACAACCAAAAATATTCTTTAGTTAAAACTGTCACATTATGTTACACTAAAATAACAAATCGTGTAGGTCCTGCTTTTGATAAGAATGATTTAAAATAGTTTAGCTGCTCTTAGAGGTCCTTTAGAAAAAAATCTTAGTGAAACCTGAATGAATTCAAATAAAGCAAAGGCAGAAAACATGCCAGTGGTCACTATATTAAACAACTCAACACTAACCCAATAAATATAACACAAGAAAAGCACTTAAATAGAAGCAAAACATCAAATATGAAGTTAAAATGCCATTCATGCTCTTTTCATGTATGCACCCAAATTGAAGCCTTTGTTCGATGAGGCACTATTGTATGATTTCACATTGGCATATGTTGTTCAGTAACACTTTCCTATCTTATAAGGTTAAATAAACACAAGCTTTGACATTCTCAGACTCATTAACGGTTACATTCAGAGTGATTTCACAGTCTATGCTCTGTGCATTTAAGAACGTGACACGTGATGACACTATTGCTGTTAGTGCTGGACTGGCACTGATGACATCACTGACGGGTCCTGCGGGTCAGCAGCCTCTCTGATCCAGACAGAGGCAGAGGAGAGGCACAATCCGTCTCTCTGCCGAATCTCCCTGGGAAACGGTGGCCCGCTCGTGTTTTACCGCATCTTGTAGTCGTGGGAGATGGCTGCGTCGCAGAGCTGTCCTTTGAAATCCAGCTCAAAGGTGAAGTCCAAGTCACGCTGGAAGAAATCAAATTTGGCTGCTTCAGTACTTTTTTGTCGTCTTGTTTCTTTTTTTTCTAAACCAGTGGTTTTCAACCAGAGGCCCGGGGCCCACTAGGGAGCCTCAGCACAAGATCAGCTTAAAAAGTAAGATTAAGATGTATTTCTTGGAACTGTATAAACCCTTCATCGGAATCAGAATAAATATACATTTTTCTAATTATGTCATGTTATGCAAATATTTTATCTAGGAGAAACTGCTATTCGCACACTGGCTTAATATGATTTAAAATTAGACAACACAAGCTAAATTTAAAGCTAAAGCTATTTTTTTTAAATAATCTTTTATACTGTATGAGAAAATCTGTGTGATTTTTAGACCTAAAAAAATAATGGGAATTAAAAAAAAAGTAATGGAAAATTTTTAGTTATTATTATTTTTATAATTTTTTTCCAGTTATGTCAAGTTCTAAATTATTTTATTGGGTAGAAATTGCTATTTTCAAGATGGCTTAAAATGATTTAAAATAAAACAAAAGCTAAATGTAAAGCTAAAGCTTTTTAAAATATAATATTTTGTTATGAGAAAATCTAAAAGTGTAATTTCTAGACCTAAAAAATTGTGGGAATCATGGAAAGTTTGTAATAAATACTTTTTTCCCCAGTTAAGTTCCAAGTTATTGTATTGGGTAGAAATTGCTATTTGCAAAATGGAATTTGCTTAAAAATATTTAAAATAAGCAGCTAAAATGATGTATTTCTTATTTCAATTCCTTATATGAGAGAAATTGTAATGAAAGTGTAATTTCCATACCTGACAAAGTTATTAGTCAAATAAATTTCTTTGAAACTTCAAAAAAGTTGTAATATAATTTTTTTTCTAGTTCTTTCTAGAAAAAAAATATTGTCAAGTTTCTGTAAATTAAAAGTTTGAAAATAAACTGCTTTGTAATTACAGCAAACGTACCAGAAACATCTTGAGGGACCTTCAAATATTGTATTTGATAATGGGAGGCCTGGGATCCAATATGTCGAACAGGTTGAGAACCACTGTTTTAAACATTAGATTTCTCACCATCTCCATTTAAAGCCTCACCTCATTATTCTCGTTGGGCTTCACGGTGATGCTGGCCAGGATTTCCTCTCCTCTCCTCACCGTCAAGTAATCCTCCAGATAAAACACTGTCTGCTTCCAGTGAGTGCTGGGAGCGTCGGGGGCTTGAAGGGAATGTGTGACTCGGTTAGGACCAAATTTATTTGCAGGAGATAATAAGGTACAGAATAAGTGACGGTTGAACCTGTAGAGAATCCCGTCTTCTTGTGACACTTGGTGAACTCAATGTTGAAGTACGTGACGAGAGCGTGAACATAGTCATTCCTCTGAATCTGCAGGCAGAAGGCTGAGGTGAACGTCAGATCCTCCGGCTTCACCGTGTAGATATCCACCTCCTGAAAGCGACATGTCACGTCTCACTTTTTGGCGTAGAGATTCTGTTATGTAGAGATTATGATACTAGCACTAACAGTCCTTTGATGATACTTCAGCTGTGATCTACTGTAAGCTTGAAGTGTAATACGGTTTATGTCATATAGCCTTCACCCACACATCTCAACAGATCCAGTTTCAAAGACTTTATTGTTTGGATGTGGCCATATTGCTGCCTGTATAAGTAGAGGAGTTGGCACAAGCATCGGCCTTGGTGAACAAAGATCCTATTACTCTTTGTGTGAACAACAGATCAGTAGCAGCATTGACCCTTTCATTCGTTCAATTCAACCTTTCATTTAGTACACCTCACAAAGAGTCCCAAATCATTCTCCTCTTCAAAGAGTTTGATCCCTCAGGTGATTCAGAGCCGCGCTGAAAGCATGGCCTTCTCTTTCTTTCTCTTTCGTTCTTTCTTTTGCTTTTCATTAGCTGGCAGCTATCCAGCTTTCTCTCTGTCCCCTACATTGTCTCTTTTTCGTTTACTGTCTTAACTGTCAAACAGATCACAAACTTGCTCATGCAAAATAAGGTTTTTATTGCTCATAGTTTGATCTTTTAGAGCTCAGCATTCTTAAATGAGACAAACTTAAATATTACATTTATTCCAGATGTTTGTCTGAAACAAAATGAGACAATTGTTGAAATAATGTAAGACATAGAGTTACGGATAGGGAAATATAGATAGCATTTTTCAGGTAGTTTGAGAATTAATAATAATAATATCTCTGATTATTAATTAAACTTTGGTATCTAGATAAAGTTTAGTGCAATTTGAGATATTGAGATGTAAAATTACTGTGGTCTTTTTATTAACAGAATTAGGCTAAATTGTAAGTAGTGTCTTGAGGTGTGACACAATAAATCTAAACCTATTTTAAACTTTTTTTAAAAAAATGATTAAAACAACTAATTTACTATTAAAATGATTAAAACAATTTTAGATAATATTGTCATTTAAATAATAATTATAAAAATTATTTAAAATTATATTATCTTGAAAGGTCATGGAAAAATTTGGAATAAACATACATTCATTCTAGTTATGTCATTATAAAATATTTGATCTAGTATCTAGGAGAAACCGCTATTTGCAAACTGTCTTTATTTAAATGATGTAAAACAAGCTAAAAAAATATGCTGTAATGGCTAAATGATGTATTTCTTATTTTAATATACTTTATGAGAATTTCAAAGTGTGATTTTTTTTTTTTTTTTTTTTTTTTTTTATATACCTGAAAAACCCATGGAAATTAATAAAAATCTTTAAAAAAAAATTATTTATTTTTTACATTTTTCCATGAATTTTTTTTTTTTTAAGATTTTTATTCATTTCCATGGGTATATATATATAAACTTTTTCCAATTATGTCAGGTTCTAAAATATTCTAATGGGTAGAAATTACCATTTGCAAGATTTATAAATTATTTCAAATAAGCAGCTAAAAGGTTTGACGTATATTTTATTTTAATTCCTTATTTGAGGGAATTTAAAAGTGTGATTTCTAGACCTAAAAAAGTAATGATTTAGAAATAAGAATTTTATTACTAAATATTTTAAGCATAAATTAGAAAACCTTTAGATAATATTGTCATTTAAATAATAATAAATATTATATTATATTATAAATTTAACCTCATTCCTGTTTAGGAGAAATAATTGAGATATTATTATAAACTTTTAGATAATATGTCATTTAAAAATAATAATTATTATATTATATGATTGTCAGGAATATGGACTGTCTGTGTGTTTTGCTCCCCATGCGCTCCCATTGACCTAGTTTTCCCTTGCGTGACATGCCCATATATGGTTTTCTTCCTGCTCCTAATGTTCATTGATTCCAGGTGTGTCTTGTTTAGTCATGTATTTAAAGTGTTGTCTGCCCCATGTTTGCTTGTCGGGTCTTGAATGTCAAGTTGTGCTGTGTGTCTCCAGCCAGCCATGTGTTACCCTTGGTTTGTTTATTAAAGACTGTTGATTGTGAGAATTCTCCTGTGTCTCTGCGTTCCTTGCTCCTTCGTTCCAATGCAGTAGCAGATTGTGACTATTATATTATATTATATTACATTATGAATTTAATCTCATTCCGGTTTAGGAGAAATAATTGCGATACTAAAATGTAATTTGTGATTTTTTTTTTTTTTTTTTTTTCTACTGTATAGCATGAGACACTTTATTACAACAAAATATATGCCTTCAAATTACCTACATGATGATGATATTATTAGCATTATATCCCATGAGGACTCAGTTCTGTTGGCTAATTTAAATGAATGATTGGTGTTTGTGCATGTGTTGAGATGAACACGTTACCACGCTGTCATCAGGCGCTCTTTACTGTGAATTATTCTGTTATGTAACACCCACGCTACATGTGTTCCAAAGTAGCCTATCGCGCAGTCAAGCCGTACTATGATTCAGTTCAGATCTTGCTCATGTATACACACGTATAGAGCAGATACTGGTACCTTAATGAGGCAGGAGTTGGTCACGACTTGTTTAGGATCTACTATGTCCACCAGGGGCTCCATCATAGCGACGTTCCGAATACACGTCATGTCAAAACCATAGACGTTCTCCCACCCTGCAAGCATAGAAAAAATATATTTTTAAGACATCTAAAACTCTGAAAAGTAGAAAATCTGTCTGGCTGTTTCTGGTCGGCCCTATAATAGACTCCTGCCTCCTCTGTGTCTGGCAGCATTTGATTATATCCCCTCACATGAGCGTTAGGCTGAGGCCAATCTCACACTTCCATCCAAAACAAGAAGGAGAGAGCAGAAGCAAACATCTTGCTGCGGGGGAGTAATGGAACCCAACAGGAATTTTTCCCAGTGTTTTTCATTTCTTTTTTTTAAGCTAAATAAAAGTGAAACGAGTCCAAAACGAGACACTGATCAAGCCACATTGCAGAACGAGAAAGAGATACAGTATTAAATGATCATTTGATACAGTACCTGTTGACTCTTGGCAGTTAGTGTGTGTGTGTGTGTGTGTGTGTATATGAGTACTCACAATGGATTTTGAAGTCTTTGTATTGCCGATCCTCAATGGCAACCACATACAATGTCGCTCTGTCTGGAAACATGAAACCACCAGGTTTCTGAAAAATAACAGGAAAGAGAATCTACAGATGTCACATCTGAAAAAGATGAATGGGTATTTGAAGTATGTCCAATTTATTTTTCTATTATTAAATTAGAATTTGATAAGTCATAAAATGATAGGTCATAAATAAAATTGATAAGTCATAAATAAAAGGACACAAAACACAATATAATATAATATGGATTAAATGATATAATATGGAATCCACTTTAATAATTATTAAAATGATCTAAAATCAATAAATAATAATAAATATAATAATGTAATATAATATTTTTTAAATTAGAATTTTTAAAAGGTTAAATATTATTAGTAGTATAAATAACATGTCATAAAACACTATAGTATAAAACAAAATAATGTAATATAATATAATGTAAAATATAATATTTATATATCTGTTATACTATCTAAATGAAATAATCTATAATATTATAGATTTAATTATCTAAAAATCTTTTAAATAGTTTTAATGTTTAATAAATTATCATTATAAATAATGAGGTCATAAAGCAATATAATATAATATAACAATTATCTAAATTACATGGAAGTTTATTATTAATATCTAATCTTTTAAATGGTTTTAGATGAATTATATCTTGTCACACTACAGGACACTGCTTAAACTACCCTCATAAAACATTTTAATCTACAAAAACGTGTTCTTGGCATATGCATGATTATATTCCTATTATTCCAGTGACTTCACATCATTCTGTCTTTTCCTTCCTGTTCAATGCACCATAAAAATAACCCTAGGGTGAAACAATGCCCTGGCACTAACACAATGGTTCCATAAAAATGTCTAACAAGCCACTTGTCCTCTGGACCAAATTGTCATTCAGTGGCAGACATTCATCAGCAGCCCAATGACTAGCCACTCATTCCCATTATAAATGATAATTTTCAGCATGGACACATGCTTCACATTCTAATTAGTCACATAACCTTGGCCTTGAGACAGCTAACACACACACACACTGACCAGCCATTTGTCCCTGGCGTAGATGACAGTATTGAGCATAGACTCGTAGAAAAGACAGTAGCCCATCCACTCTGAAATAATGATGTCCACCTGATCCACCGGCAGCTCCGTCTCCTCCACCTTCCCTTTAATGATGGTGATAACTGCAAAATGAAAGAATGTAAAAAAATGCAAGAATGTAAATGGATGAGCTTATTTGTTCTATTTAATGTACAATTAAATATTAAATATATTATATTTTATTCAAAAATATATTTGTAGCAATAAAGTGATAATTTTAGGTACAACAAAATTTCCAGTTTTGCTTTATTATTAATTCCTAATGTATAAAATCAAGTCTCGCCCCACATTTTTTTGTTTTATTCATAAATGTGTCAATATAATATATTATTTAATAATTATTATAATTAATATTGAAACTAGATAATCTATAATTCTTATGTAAAATATTTTAAATAGTTTTTACATTTACATTTTTTAAAGTTTAAATATTATTGGTACTATAAATAATACATATATAATACAACACATAATATAATATTTTATTAATTATTATAATTACTAAATTAGATAACAATCTATATTTATAATCTAAAATCTAAATGGATGAGCTGACTTAATTCAGTTTAATTTACAATTAAATATGAAATATATTTATATAGTAAATACAATTATTATTGAGTGTATTTGCATACTGAATACAATTTATATTATATTCTAAATAAATATATTTATAACAACAAAATTTTGTTTTTTTCTAATGGATCAAATGAAGTCTTACCCCACATTTTTTGCTTCACTCATAAATGTCACATTACAGAAATCAAATGGGTTACAAACCCAGTATTTAGTCATAAAAAATAATAACCATAAAGAAAATATAAAGCTATGTTCGATTGACAGGTATTTCATGGTTTTCTCTCTTTCTCTCCCTCTTCCTTTTTTCCCATCCTCACCATTTTTCCCATTTTCCAAAAGGCAAGTTGCCAATGTCCAGCTACCATGTGTGTGTGTGTGCGTGTGTGTGCGTGTGTGTGTGTATACAGCAGTGACTTTCTCATGCTGACTCAGGCTTCTCACTCGCCTGCTGCTCTCCAGTGTTAATGAGAGCTGCTGTGGACAACTAAACAACAACTTCTGCCATCACAGCACAAGAGGAGAGTGTCAGCTACAGGAAGTGACTATGCTGCTTCCTGTGTCATGGAACTCCACTTGCCAGCAGGAAAATGTATGACTCCTCTATTCCACACATGAATGCAGATCAGACCTAAACACTGTGCTGTGTCCTAACAGGAATGAGCAGCGGATTCTAAATCTTACCATTGTCCAGGTGATTTGACTTGATGATTTTCTCAGAATACTCTGATATACTGGAACATTCAATCTATAAAAAAAGATAATTAGCTTAATTATATTAGTATAGCTATCAAGATATTTACATTCTTCTTAATTAATGTAATTGTAACTAATGCAAATGAACCATATTCATTCTAGCAGACTCAAGCCATGTATAAGACATTTTTCATGTATAACTTGGTTTTATCAGATTCAGGTTTATATTTAAAGAAAAAAATAATTATGAATTATTTTGTGGAAAATACTATTTGTATCAATCTGCTTGTCTTTGCACGCTCCAGACTGACTGTCGATCTGTGTATTAGTGGCAATGATGTTTCATTGGTTCTTTTTGCAAATTACATTGTTCTGCCAGTAGGTGGCGACAAGTGACTGTCTTTATGTGCCAGTGAATGATTCATTCATTCAACCAATTCATTCATAAACTCTTATTCATTTCGGAATTAAATAAGTGGCTACTGTCTTTATGCGTCAGTCATTGAATCATTTACTCAACCAATTCATTCAAAACCACTGATTTACTCTGGAATGAAACGAGTGGCTACTCTTTATGCATGAGTCATTGAATCTTTCACTCAACTGATTTGTCCAAAACTACCGATTCATTCAGGAACGAAACAAGTGGCTACTCTTTTTATGCATGAGTCATTTAATCATTCACTCAACTGATTTGTTCAAACCCACTGTTTTATTCAAAAGAACATCACGTTTGTGTGTTGCTGAGAGATTAAAGATTGCTTTGTTTGGAATTGTTTTTATTGGCAGAGCAAAAATAGACAAAGCAACTGGCGATATTGTGTCTAAACCACAGTAATGTTGTTGTTCTGGATATCAGCACAGCCATCTACTCCAGTTTCCTGCTGGTATTATGCATATTACATATGCATATTATTCCCATTCTCTTGCATTTGCATTTTTGTGTAATCAAACCATTATTTTCTGCTGGAACAGTCTCATTCTTGCTTACCCTAAGCCTAAGTGTGTTTAACAGAAAATTAACGAAAAAAAATAGATAAATGTTATCACTATCTGCCAAATGCATTTTTCTTTTTTACATTTTAAACATCTATGAACCTGTTAACCCTTTCTGCTTATATGTATTTGTGTTCTGGACAGAATCAGAGACCTCTTTTGCTTACTGTGGCATAGAAAAGATGAACCCGCAACTAAAACTGGACCTAGTGGGTGGATCAGTGGAGTGTTATCTAACTACAGACCAGAAGCAAGGGTACTGATATTATCTGCAAGCTCTCCCACTCTGTCTCTCCCGATATACATAGATAAAGTTTGTGAGTATAAAAAAGGAGTAAGATCTGCAGAAATGCCTGCACGTTGCCCTCTAACTCAAAGCTATTTTACAGAACAGCATACACACTTGTAATGAGTAATTTGAGTTCTCACCCCATATACATGCTTGGCTCCTGCCTTGGCAGCAAACATGGAGAGGATTCCGGTTCCGCTGCCCACATCTAGAACTATCTTATCTTTAAAGATGTGTTTATTGTGGTACATGGAGTTCCTATAGGTCAGCGTCCGCACCTCATCCTTTAGCATTTCCTATTGAGAGGAAAAAACAACAACTTTAGTTTTAAATTAGATTTTGTTGAACTTATCGTTAATGTTTGTACATTACAACTACCTTACCAGCCCCAAAATATTTGATCGGTAGTGTATGGCTGTACATATTTTACTGGTGCAGTTTTGAGAATTTGAGTCCATGACTTTTATCCCTCGTTTCCGCACCTTTTCTCTTGGACTGGGCTATGGAGGACAATATATAGGACACAAAGCACAGTGTCTCCAGGATTCTTTTTATAGAGACAGGTCTCCATTTAGCCTGCTGGGATTAACTGATACACATCTTTCCAACCACCCCCTCCCTCCGCTCTAATTCTCTTTCCTTTTCTTTCTCCCTTTCTCCATCTCGCTATCTCGTCCTTCTTTTTTCTGATATCAAGAACTGTTCTTTTATCTTCAGACAGATGCAATTTGACCCTTATGCTATACATGCGCTGGTATCAAAAGTGTGCTCTCTCAGTTATAAGATGGTTTCAGTGATGTATTTAAGTTCTTAAGATCGTCTGCTTGTGATAAAAGTTCTAAAGCAGAAACAACTTCCTGGTATTTTTTCCTTCCTTAAAGCAACAGAGATGAACAATGTAAAAATGGTCAAATTGTACTCTGGTTACCTCATGAATTCCAAAGTGGGCATAGGAGTCAAAGTAGTAGTCTCGTGATGTCATATCCTCCGGGTTGAGTAGCTTGGCCATCTTGCCTCGGCCGGGACAGGCAGAAAGTGAGGAGACGTGTGGCGTGTGTGGGGGGTGAGGAACATGATGAACGGACATCACTGGCTTTGGTAGTGGAGATGGTTGCAACGACTGGGACGAGGGGGCATTGGAAATACGCAGCTGCTGATGCTGCTGTTGCTGCTGCTGCTGCTGGCGCTGCTGATCAAGACAATAGTATAACAATAGACTCACTGTCCTACATCACCACTTACTGGTTTAATAAGTGTAGTTTTGCATTTGGCAGACAGTTTTATCTAAAACAACTCTTACTCTTACTTCAATCAGTTCTTGCACACCCATGACCTTGGTGTTATTAACACTATGACCTACTGTTTGAGCTATGAGGCATTATGATATTTAGTTTTATGTCATTAGATCAACAGTTATGTAGTCATTTTTATCAGTTTATTTTCTGCAAATTTTCATGTGATAAATTGAGAAAATGTTGAAAAGCAATTGGAAAAAAAAGACACTGTGGCATTTCTTCTTCAAATGTTTTTTTAAGTTAGATTTTTTTTAAATGTCTTTCCATGTCAGATAGAGAGATAGATAGATAGATAGATAGATAGATCAAAAGAGTTTGTATTAATGAATGAATGAATAATGTGGAGAACAATTAACAACATAGACAAAAAGCATTGAGGTTCTATTTTCTGCAAATGTTTTTAAAGTTTCTGCAAGATTTTTGCAAGGTTTTTTTCATGTGATTGATAAATAAATAAACAAACATGCCAAAAAGCAATTCAAAAGTAGACAGTTTTGTAAATGTATGTGTGAAAAACAATTAATGAAACAGATGGATGAAAGGCACTGAGGCACCTTTTGCTGCAAATGTTTTAATATTGAAATATTTCAAATATCACACTATGTGATAAATAGAGTGAGTGAAAAAAAAGAAAGAAAGGGTGAAAGAATAAATAAATAAAAACTGAGGAAAAAAAGACAGTTGTAAAAATACATGTGGAAAACCAATTAACAAAGCAGATGGACGGAAGACACTGAGGCACTTGATGTTTTTCACCTTGTGGTTTTTCTTCACCTTGCCATTCAGGGCTTGTGTTATTTAGTGACCTATTAACAACGTCAACATTAAAATCAGGTATGCAAAGGTGAATATGCTAATGAGCTGGGGAGGGGGAGGGGGCAAAATACTGCAGCACCAAGGACAGCGCTCAGCCGTCGCGCGATGACCCAGTAGACTACATAAAAGAGCAATGCCTGCTCAATTCAACAAGCACACGACCAACTTTATCGTCTTACTGTATCGTTTAGGTACGAATTATAGACTAATCTGTTGCGTTCGAGATTTCAGATAACATCTTGCATCTGATGTCCGCCTGCTTAATCTTTACACAACCAATACGCGCAACATAAATATTAATATAAACCTCTATATTTAGCGTTCGGTGTGGTCTGTGTGATCGCTTTCAGGACGTTGTCCTGGGAAATTGAACGTGTTCTGCTCAGCTCGGTTCACTGTGGTTTTTAGCCTGTATAGTCTTACACAGCACCGGACCCTGATTTGTATGACCTCCAAACCAGCGCGTAATTTTACGCAATCGTTCACTTAAACACATTGGGAGCGACTAGAATGAATCTCACGCGATTTAGAAGTAGATATATGAATGTCTGGACGAGCATTGCTGTATTATAGATGACTTAAGGAATCTTTGACTTACCTCCGAGCTCTCCGTCTCCGCCATCTTTCTCCGCAGGAGCATGCACCGCGATGAGTGCCTCAGTCCCATACGAGCCAACGGGATCCGGATTAACTCGATAAGAACAAGTGTTGTCACTAAATGTCCTAGAAAAGTTTTAAAACGTACTGCAATAAGCAATACTAGATTAGCATTTTAAAACGACCCATTTGTTAATTCGCACAGCTGTGTTTAATAAACAATAAATGCCTAAATAGAAACGAATACTGAAAATTGTCATAAAGACTTCTTGGATAGTCCCTCAACTCCATGATTCCGACTCCTACTGAAAGACAATCGTGCAAAAGTTCTTCCACAGGTTCTAAGCGCCACTTGGAGACCAGTTGAGCCCCGACGCGTCAGCATCCACATCACCTGCCGCTGCGCATCGCCGCGCTACACGGAGTCTGACAGACTAGAATGCATCTTTTATTTCGGTTTAACATGATGATCCATTATTTTTCAGTTCTTAACATGTCATCGGAGCCTAGCTGTCCGCTTCGTGGCGTTGCGGTCAGTCAAGTGCGTCTGGATCGCGCTGAAAGTTGGAGTTGAAAGACTGCTGACTGAACTCGAGCGCAGCGAGTGCAGAACTGGAGCGATATCAGTAGCTGAATTAGTGCCTCCCACACAAGTATCGCACCTCCACTTTCTCGAAATAAAGGACACAAGGTCAACTACATTTTAGTCCATTTCAAGGCTGAACCATGTACTTTTTCATTTACAGAGGCTTTTATTCAAAGCAATTGCATTGCATTCAATGTACAGCATACATCTTATCAGTTAATTCCCTGGGATTCGAACCCATGACCTTGGCATTTCTAAGGCCATACACGTCTTGTCTGGACCTTTAAATCTTTCAAAAACTATAGCAGTAGTGAAGGTTGATAATTTCCAGAATGTGAGAATCTCCTTTCAACAAAATTTCAGCTTAATATATTGAATAAAATGTTCATAAAATGTATATTGCATTTCATGTTGGGTATCCCAGAGACCCCAGATATATATACAAAATGATATAAAAAATAACTAAATGCAATGAACTTTTAAAACTTTAGAATGCTAATCTTGAGAACTGATGAACAAAATTTTAACATTTTATTTTCAACATTCTTGTTTGAATGTGCTCCATGAAAAATACTGCATACGCTTTTAGTCTCAGAGACCCCATATACAGTATACGTATATAACATATAACATACATACATATATAAGTGTAACCAGGGTTATTATAGTTAACCAAAACGAAAATATTTCACTATTTGAAACAAACTGAACATTAAACAAAATAAAATAAATTAAAACATATTTTATTTCAGCTAGTTGTCAACGCCATATTTTCATTTTCATTAAACTTGATGTACTAAAATAACTAAAAATGAAATAAAAACTATATAGACATTTTTGTTACTTAAACATAAAGTATACATAAGCTGAAATAAAATAAAATCTATTAAAAAAACATATTTGTCAAAGCAAATTCTCATTTTCATTTAGTTTAATTCAATGAATTTAATTTAGTTACTAAAATAACTAAAACTGAAATAAAATTAATAAAAACTATATGGACATATTTTTTTTTTAAAAAAACAGTAGGCCTAATAAAAATGACAAACATTTACATAAAAATTACTAAAACTGACTGAAAATGCAGAAAATTAAAACTCTCTCTCTGTCTCTCTCTCTAAATTATAATAGTATCTCAATGATACTAAAATAACACTGAATGCAACTTAATACAAATGCTTATATTTTCATTATTGTATCTTTCTACGTTGTGCTTTTGCTGGCTTCACATTTCAGATAGGTTAAATAGAGATTATTGTTTAAATTATTCTCATTATGCATATATAATTAGACATCCATTGATTTATGGCAATGCATTTCATTTGTTTTAGACTGCAGCACAAAAATATATATATATTTTCGAAAAATCTTTATTCTTTGCATTTATGTATGTTAGCGCAGAAGAAAGTTTACCAGCAGCTGTTGTCTGTGCCAATCTATGCCCACAGTGGAGCGAGTTCACAAGTGTCTGTATACACAGAGTGGGATTCTAGATTTGGAGTCGAACGGCGGCCCCCTCGTTGTTTTTACATGCCACCCACTCATCTGCTTGTGTAATTCCTGGAGCTAATGTGGGAGGCAGTCCTGGCCAGAACATATACTCTTTCTCTTCCTGTCACACAAACATACATTTTACATACTCAACGAGTTGAAAGAACAATATCCTCTCCAAATATCCAAAAACATGTGGAATTAGCAATGGAAATGATATTTTCTTAGCACTGAAAATGTCAACACAATAAACAAACTCAATCAGTGCTGGTTTCAGAGCACTCCCAGTAATGGAGCTCATCATGGTGTGATCTACTAGACTGAAATAAAGGTACGCTCTATTGTATCCTGCTGAGAGGACTTCCAACACATGGGCTGCTCATGTATAACACTGAAGGACGGATGCCCACGCATACTGAGTAATAGCACACACTCGCACACAGCACCACAACACCATACACTGTCAATCACACACACACACTCATGCACGCTTAAAACATATCCAGGAGAAAATGTGGGCAGCGAACAGCAAAACACAAATTATTTTCTGAATTTCCAGAAGCCTGTCGCTCTTTTTCTGGCATTGAGACTGTTTGTGTCAAGTAAGTACCCTTGAATCGCACATATTTTTTTCTTTCAGTTGTGTTATCTCGCTCTTAAAGGAATAGTCCACCCAAAAATGAAAATTTGTTGAAAATGTACCCTCAGGCTGTCATGTAGATGAGTTTGTTTCTTCATCTTAACAGATTTGGAGAACTTGCTCACCAATGGATCTTTTACAGTGAATGGGTGCCGTCAGAATGAAAGTCCAAAAAGCTGATAAAAATCTCTCAGTAATCCACAAATAATGGAAGTTAACCATAAACTGCTTGTTTGTACTAAACAAATCCATAATTAAGATGTTTTTTAACTTCAAACCATTGCTTCCAACTAAAATCTATCTATAATATTGCTTCCTCTAGTGAAAAAGTAATCTCTTCTGAATCATGAGAGAAATATGCACAGAGCAAGCACCATTTACAAACCAAAACAAGTCTATATATACAGTATATATATATATATATATATATTCTCTCTCTATATATATATACATATGTTGATGTGAGAGGACAACAGGGGATAGACTTTTTCACTGGTGGAAACATTATTATGGATTATTGACTGTATTTTGGTCAGACGTGATGGTTTAAAGTTAAAATGTCTTAATGATGGATTTGTTTCTTACAAACATGCAGCTTGTTGATAATGTTGATCACATACTTGTGGATTATTGTGATGCTTTAACAGCTGTTTGGACTCTCATTCTGACGGCACCCATTCACTGCAGAGGATTCATTGATGAGCAAGTGATGTAATTCTACATTTCTCCAAATCTGTTCTGATGAAGAAACAAACTCATCTACATCTTGAATGGCCTGTGGGTGTGTGCATTTTCAGCAAATATTAATTTTGGGGTGAACTATTCCTTTAAAAAATGACCAAACAGTTTGTTTTTTGGTTGCATGTCTTTATCTGTGTGTTGAAACGGTCCTGAAACAGCAGGATTGTCCTTGGCCTTGTTGTTGGTCTGCTAAATGAAAGCCTTTTCTGAAACTTGATGGAGGAAGTGTGTGCGTGTACATTTCAGATCTGTGAGTCAGTAGGTTTCTTTTGTCCTTTTCACTATCCCGAGGGCCGTTTTCATGTGTCCGTTCACACAAATACACATAAACTCCTGCCGTCCGCATGAAGGTGCCATTTAATAGCTTAGAACTGAGGACGGCATGAGGACACAACAATAAAATAACAGGGGAGCAGCAGACAAAACCAGACAGAACCAGGTGGGAATCACAATGAGACAAATTCAAAAGGATAAACATCAGTTCAATAGGCTGAGCTCCTTTTCAAAGTTCTCTGTCATCTGCTGCATTGTTAATGTCATCCTTTCTTGCCATCTTCTCTGTGTTTGTATGTTTGTTGTCCCTCGTGTCACCGCTTGTACCTGGATTTCCATCTGATTTGACTCCCAGAATGAAAACTTTGCAGTCTATTGTCAATCAACAGACGTTTTATCAGGAAAAACAGATAGAAGATACAGAACTCTAATCTCAAATTCAATGCACTTTAGTTTGTGTTCTTTTCCATTAGGAGCCCTAACAAAGCCAGAATACAGATTAGCGATGACATTTCTCACTTTAAGTGGTTTCTTCGCTCTCTCAGTAGACTCTTTCCATTAATTCAGACGTGATGGATAACATTTTCCTCTCTAATGCTGTTTCAGCTGGAAAACTGTGTCACAGACAGGTGTGGCGGCGTGTGTTCTCCTAATGGGGTTTTGACTTTATTAAATCTCTGGGATTGAGGTTTGAAAGAGAAAGGCCACAGAGGAACTTCTGTGCACAAAAGGACAGCGAGTACAACTGGTGTTCGAGATCATGGAGAGTCAACAGAAAGTCAAGCTGCGTGCATTGAGAAACTGTCAGGATTATTTCCATAATGTGAAATGTTATTGACATCCATTGGGAAGCATAATTTACTTTGTCTCTGCCTTGTCCTTGCTTTCATCACAGCTGGGGGACATTGACAGATGTAGGTACTTAAAATAATTAAAAGAACCTTAATGACAAATCTATACTTTCTCAAAGCTAACATGTCTCTAAAATAATGTTATAAACATGAAAAACACAAATGCAACATTAAAAAAACTGTAGATGGGCATAAATGATTACAAAAAAAAAAAAAAAACTCTAGTTGGGCATACATGATTACAAAAATAAGAAACATATTTGCAACAAATATGATTGTTTATGTAGGGAATGCCCATTTCCCAATTAATTATATTTTGACTCATATAACATGCTTAAAATATAGTGAATTTGAATAAAATAATAATAATAAATAGAAAATATAATATACACTTTCTCCATGTTACTTATATAATATAACATGTTTAAAATACAATAAATATGAATAAATATAATAATAATATAATATATAAAATATAAACTTTCTCCATGCTATAAGGTAATTATACTTTAATTAATTACTAATAATTCATACTACAAGTTATTTTGCTTGTTCCACATGCAGCTAGAAATATTTTCATGTTCATATTTGTTTTCAAAATGAAGATATTCGTGCTGATTTTAAGCAATTTGAATAAATGCATTTTGAAAATATGAATTATTTAAATGAAATCAAACAGATGCAAATAGTTCATAATAAACTATACACTTTTAGGTAACATCTGTTTCTTACCTGTTTACTTTACGTACGCCTGACAAATATGCATCACATTAAGTTTGTTATAATCTAATGACTGGAATTTTATATGCAATTAAATTACATAAATCTTAAAGGGGTAGTTCACCCAAAAATAAAAAAAAGTTTTTTGTTTTTTTTTCTGTTGAGCACGGAAGATATTTTGAAGAATCAAAATAAGGCTACGACTTCCAACTGCTTGGTTAGCTTTCTTAAAAATATCTTATTTTGTGTTTGGAATGTTTGGAACAACATGAAGGAGAGTTTTCATTTTTAGATGAACTATCCCTTTAAATTCAGGCCTAATATTTCACAGTTTAAAGATTAACAGGTTTTTACAGTTGCATTCTGTTAAAATGTCATTATTTACAGCCTATTCAACAGCACTGTAGGCTACGTTTGCAGCTCACGTGAGTCCAGTTCAAATTTAACCCCAGGAGAGAAAACAATTGATTTTTTTCAAAGAATGGGACAAAGCAACTTACTTAAAAGCACTAATGACAGTTATTAGTCCACGAGCAGCCTTTGGAGACGAAGAGCTCGCTGTATTTAATCTCATGAAATGAAGGGGCGGGCCGTAGTTGCATTTCCTCCTCACACCCTGCGCTGACCCTCCGATACCCCCGCCGACTGGACACGCGCCTGCGGAGCAACAAGCCTTGCTGCCGGGGAAAAAAGACCTCTATCTACTGTTAAGGTAAGTTTATACACGCTATGTTTTCTCTTTGTGCGATGGAAATGGACATTGGTGCTTGTCCCAAAACGCGGCATAAGAGCAGGTTCTAGAAAAAAATACTAAAGTGTGCATCACACCACGCAGTTTTATTTTGTTGACGTTCTTGAGCGCGGAAAGTGTCGCAGGATCAACGCAACTGAGAAACATTGATGCGTTTTGCGGTAAAGTATCAGGCCAAAGTCCGGGGGAGGAAAGAAAGGGAATCGGCTGCGTTGAATCACCACGTCTTCTTTTTTTTCGGGACAACCACCATTGCGTTCATTGTATGTGGGTTGTTGAAGGAAGGAGGAGGATAATAACGTGAATTGAAATCATTGAAATTGGAGTAATTTCTCATGCTGTTTATTCACATCACTCAGAAATGAAAAGCATCCGTGGCTTTTAATTTTTTTTTTGAGTCGACGTGTCACTCGTTAGCGAGGAAACCACAACAAACTCCCCTAAACACACAGAGAGGTAACTTAACAGAGCGAAAGTGAAACGCCAAAGAACGCTTTTCAGCTTCACGTAACCTTAAAAATACATGATGCTATCAGTAAAAATCTGGTACTTTACTATACTTCTACTACAGTAGAAAACAAATGTTTAATGGGACAATGTATGTAATTGTATGCTTACAAATTCAATTCTTTATTAGAAATACAGCGTAATATTACCACATAAATTTACAGCAGAAGTCCATATTATATTCAAGAAGACAGTACCCTGCTGGAACAAAACAAACAAACAAAAAACAAAACAAAAATACACACCTAAACCAGCCCAAAAATGGTTTGGCTTGTGTTGAAACCTCTTTTACAATCAGAGACCAGCAAACCAGATTCGTTTTTTTCTTCAGCAGTGTGTACTTTGTTGTTAAAATTATGTTTTTTGAAAAGTTTCACCCTTGAAAGTAGCAAAAAGTTGTTAAAGTCCCCGCATGACACATTACATTTGATGATATGTGAAAGTTTCCTTTAATAGCGCCTATATTATTATGTTAGCAGTATATTTTATGGTATGTTTAAACTATATCTAATTTTGCTGCTTTTTTTCAAGAAAAAAATCTATTGGTTTGGTTTAAAGCTTAATATTTTATGAAATGTTTTAATAATGCAACATTTCTTTTGAACTAAATCAGTATGTGGTTCAATAATAAGCTACAGCATTTTTGAAATAAATCAGTATATGGAGTAAATAAGAAGACCTGGCTTCCTTAAAATTCTTGAAACACTTCTTTGAATACTTGTGGTAACCCATAACGACACAAAGCCTGCATGTGTTCCAAATCCCAGCCAAAGCCACCGGTCTGTCAGCAGCGAGGACGAGAGGATAGTTTGTCTTTATCAGGCAGACCTTCACAGTGAGGTGAATAATAAATGCAAATGCAATGAATAAAACATTATTTTGCATTAAATCCAAATTCCAAATTCTGCATTTGGAGTCCATCACCATCATAAATAATCTGTATTTACTGCTCAATACAGGTAGATAACCCTTTAGAAAAAGCACTCTAGTGATTACCACTGACACACAGCGAGGCCTTTCTCCATACATTTACTACACGTGATCAGCAAATCAATATGTCCCCGCAGTCATTCTGAACAACTTCTTTATGCCTCAGTATCCGAAAGAAATCGATAGGTCTTACTGTGAAAATCCAGACTATAAAATCCATTATAGCAGGGATTTTTTATAAACCAAAGTCTGCAGTCTAATTTTGTGTTTTGGAACCGAACGTGTCAGTCACCTTTCTAATCTGGTGCTGCATTCAGTGTCCTCAAGATTTTTTAAACCAGCAGTGTGGGTTGGACTGTGTGTAGTTTTGTTTTCTTTTCAACCATTTCAAACCAAACACCCTCATTTTATCTGCCATACATGGCTGCTGTTTTGACACACAACGCCTCCACACTAGGCCCTGAGACGTGAGCGTGTCGTCTGTCTGTGGCAGAAACCCATGGGCCACAGCTGTTAATTAACATGTCAAGGAAAAGAACAGTGTTTGACTGCCATCTTTCCAAAAGCCTGTTTACGCTCCTGCCCACCTCCTCTTCTTTGTCCTTTTCCCATTTTGCCTTGTAAATTCACAAAGAGTGAGCAACCATGTGAACTTCTTTTCTGTTCCACTTCTTTTTTCTCTCTTTTCACCAACAGGAGAGATGGGCAGCTTGTATAAGGATGAGCAGGGCGACTGGATCACGGTGTGTCTCAAGTACCTCCTCTTTGTTTTCAACTTCCTGTTTTGGGTGAGTCTCAGATCTACTTTGCTACTTGAAGGAATAGTACTCCCCAAAATTAAAAATGACTGAAAATGTACTCTCCCTCAAGTCATCCACGATGTAGATGAGTTTGTTTCTGCATTGTAACAGATTTGGAGAAATTTAGCATTACATCACTTGTTCACCAATGAATCCTCTGCAGTGAATGGGTGCCGTCAGTATGAGAGTTCAAACAGCTGATTAAAACATTACAATATTCCACAAGTAATTCACATTACTCCAGTCCATCAGTTAACATCTTGTGAAGTGAAAAGCTGTGTGTTTGTCAGAAACAAATCCATTTTGAAGTATTTTAACTTCAAACAACAATACTCTATCCATAATATTGCTTTCTCCAGTAAAAAACATAGTTTTGTCTGAATCAAGAGAGAAATATGCATAGTTCAAGCACCGTTTACAAGCAAAAACAGTTCTAAATGAATATTGCGTTGGATTTTGATGTGAGAGGACAACAGGGGATTGATTGTTTTCACTGGAAGAAGCAATATTACGGATTATGGATTGTATTATGAAGCAGCGGTTTAAAGTTATAATGTTGATTTTAGGTTGTTGTTTCACTTTATGCATAAAACAATGTTTTATTTCCATATTCTGTTATAGGCAGCATTCTTATGAAATATCAGATGCAATGAGAGGCAAATGACAAGGGGATGGAAGAAAAAGTGTGTTTGTGAATGAAAGAGGGTGTCGTTCATATCATAACTTAAATCTGAGTCTTGTCCCATCATCTTCTCACTCTTGTTCTCCTCCCCCTCTTACTTCCTCTTCCCACCAACCTGTGCATTGGCTCAACAAGTACAGTGCCCTCTAGAGTTGAATTTGTTTCTGAGTGGAGAAAGACAAACCTGCTGTCTGAGCAGAAGCATTTCTCAGTATGAAGTATTATTTAATTAAATTCATCTTTGTAGTTACATCTCTACTGCAGTTTCAGACAGATGGATTTATTCCATAAAATGATTCAGAGCCACACCTTCAATCAGAATGCACAACCCTGTGCGTATATCCACTGATTTAAAGGGATAGTCCACCCACAATAAAATTGTCATAATTTCCTCACGCTCATCTCATTCCAAACTTATATGACTGACTTTCTTTTGTGGAACACAAACAGAGAAGTTCTGAATAATGCACTGGTTGTTTTTCAATGCAGTTACAATGCTTCAAAGTTTAAAAAGGACACAAAAGCACCATAAAAGTGGTCCATATGTATTTCAATCTGTATCTCACTCACAATTCTTATTCACTATCCCCTTTTGTGTTGCATGGAAAAAAAGAGTCATGGGTGAGTAAGTAATGACTCATTTTCATTTTTGGGTGAACGATTCCTTTAAAGCTTAACCTCTGAAATAATATATTAAGCATATACTCTAGTGATTCATTCAATGCAGATTTTTTTGTAAAGAACTTTCCTCCTCAAACTCACTGTCCTCACTGTGTGTGGTATGCAAGCAGCTCAGGGAGTATTAAAGAGACAATGGGACTTAGGGATAGTTGTTGTTTGAGTTTGGCACTGGAAGGAGAGTGTCATGGAAAGAGCTGGAAGTGTTGAAGGGAGGAGTCTTTTTGGAATTTCCTCAGTTTCCAACTTGGTTAGATCTGAGAAACAGATAAATGAGTGTGTATGCATATAGATTAATGGAGTCTTTACTTTGCACAGCACCACACAGGTGGATAATTAACCTCTGCTGAAATCCCAGGGTAAATGAATGATTATTTGAGTTGGTTAAATAATGACATGCCTGTCAAACGATGAAATAATTGTTTATCATTTGAAACAGGAGTTTCAGTTGATGTGTGTAATTAACGCCATTGTTTTTTTAATTTTACTCCAGCTACCTTCTCATCATTGTTTGTCCCTAGCAATCTATCCAAAACTACAGTTTTTGTCTTTATTTTTGTCTTTAATTTGAAGACTTTTAAAGATCTTTTTTTGTCATCATTATTGCTTAAAGGGTTAGTTCACCCAAAAATGAAAATTAGCCTGTGTTTTACTCACCCTCGAGGCATCCTAGGTGTATATGACTTTCTTCTTTCAGATGAATCCAATCGGAGTTATATTAAAAATTGTCCTGGCTATTCCAAGCGTTACCATTGCAGTGGGTGTTTCTCTTGAATAGTCCAAAACAAGTTAAATAAAGTGCATGCATCCATAAAAAAAACATGCCTCACACGGCTCTGGGGAGTGAATAAAGGCCTCATGTAGCGAATCCATGCGTTTTTGTAAGAAAAATATCCATATTTCAAACGTAATAAACACTTTTCTTTCTGAATTCTTCTGAAAGAAGAAAGTCATATACACCTAGGATGGCTTGAGGGTGAGTAAATAACAGGCTAATTTTCATTTTTGGGTGAACTAACCCTTTAACAAGCACTTGATTTCATCTTTTCCCCTCAGTTCCACTTGCTACATTGTTAAAAAAAAAAAAAAATTAAATTGTCAAAATTAAAATATATATATATATATATATATTTTTTTTTTTTTTTTAATAAAATTTAAATTAATGTTAATGTAAAATTAAAATGTATATAAATTATAATTCAAATGTAAAATTACATTTCATAAAATAATTTTTCCACTCTCTTCCTGACCCTTAGAATTAAACAAATATTTTTCTTTTGTGTGTGTGTGTGTGTGTGTGTGTGTGTGTGTGTGTGTGTGTGTGTGTGCTGCCCCATTCTTCAATAAGCAAACATTTCATTGTGAAAGGTTCAAAATGTGTGCTGTCATGTGTATTCATATTCATCATAAAGTTCTGGATGTTCAGAACAAGCCGTTTGTTGTGGCTTACTCGTGATAAATAGTATTTTTGGACTAAGAAGGACATTTTGAGTTTGATTTCATTTTGTTTTACCCCTTTAAACTTGTAATATGTGTATTAGAGCAAGCATTCTGATATCTTGATGTATTTTTCTCTTCCAGATGGGCGGCGGGGTGGTGATGGGTGTTGGGATCTGGACGCTGGTCGATAAAGGAGAGTACCTGAGCCTGCTGGCCTCTAATACATTCGCCGTGTCCGCCTACATCCTGATCCTGGCAGGAGGGCTGGTGATGGTCACTGGGTTCTTGGGCTGCTGTGCCATCATACGTGAGCAGAGGAGCTGTCTGTCCACGGTGAGAGTATAGAGATGAATGAGAGGACATCATGTTGTGCCAATTTATCCATTGTGCTCCACTCATTAGATATAATTGCCTCTTTTTGGTCATCTAAGTTATTGTCGCCTTTAAGTCGAGGTGGATTGCACTGAGTGTCCATAGACAAAGCAGAACCGGCTCCATGGCAGCCGTGACAAATGAGCTGACAGGCATCTGCTTTCTCGCCATTTTTTTGAAAAGATAGTACCTTGTGTTTGTTCGAAAGAGAGAACGAGACAAGCAAGGTTGTGACTGCCACTGCAGCAGTGCTATTTATAGCCCACTCTCGCTCAGATGTATGAATCTACGGAGGAGCGCCACCTCGCTAGGAATTAGTAATGAGGATACTGCCTTTGCTGGTCTGAACTGAGTGCATTGCATTATGGGAAAAACATATAAATGCATAAACGTCCACAAGCAACAGCTGCCGTGAGGTTAACAGCTGTTCGGTGCGCTGTTTTGTTTGAATAACCTTGAATCGGTTCATTTAATTTGCTTCAGTGCTTGTGTTGGTGTTTATATAAATTACATTGGACTTCCTGTCCTTTCTTTTGACCTCTAGAAGAGAATTGCCAAATGTATGAATGTGTGTACAGTATATTTGTGTTTGTTAGCCCTAATTTATTCTTTTCTCACACACATCCACTTTGACAAACAGTTTGTCTCCTGTTTTGTGGCATCTCTTGTGTCTGTGGTTCGGTCTACAGTCTCTGTGTGTAATTGCATATTTCTGTTCTTTGCTTATATTTAATTCTGTACAACACAATGAAATTGTCACAACACAACGCATAGGGCTAATTTAGTTGTGTTGTGCTAATTTTGCTAAGTTTCCATTTTGTTGGGGTAATTTTATTTTGTTGCGGCTTGTTTCCATTGTGTGGTGCTAATTTCGTTGTGTTGTGCTAATTTTGTTGTGTTGCGGCTTGTTTCCATTGTGTTGTGCTAATTTTGTTGTGTTGTGCTAATTTTGTTGTGTTGTGCTAATTTTGTTGTGTTGCGGCTTGTTTCCATTGTGTTGTGCTAATTTCGTTGTGTTGTGCTAATTTTGTTGTGTTGTGCTAACTTTGTTGTGTTGTGCTAATTTTGTTGTGTTGTGCTAATTTTGTTGTTGTGCTAATTTTGTTGTGTTGTGCTGATTTTGTTGTTGTGCTAATTTCGTTTTCTGTGTTGTGTTGTGCTAATTTCGTTGTGTTGTGCACTACTGGGCCACCATAGATTAGTGATGGAAAATGACTTTTTAGTTCAACTTTAGTACTCGCATTGCAATAAAAAGACATGGTGAGTTTGAGTTATGTATAATATTGAAAATTTTCTGTTTGTTGCTTGGTTTGTTTTCAATTATACAACAAGAAATATTTCCCTGTAAACGTTTTCAAAGGCAGATTTGGGGTTGTTATCACCCACTCTCTCTCTCCTCACAATAAACTGTGACGGCTTATTCAGTTTAGTCATTTATTGCTTTATTTTCCTCTGAGGAAAATGTCACTGTTTTTTTTATTTTCATCTGTCAGGCATCTCCACCACTGCCAGCTCTGAGCAAGAAATTTCTTAGAAACCAGTTTTATTTACTTTATCACCATGACAGGGAAAATATGGTTACATTTTGAAGCATTTTGAATGTTAATTGTTGATGTGTGAATAACAACCCTGTTGTAAGATATTGTTTCTTTTAGAGAGAAGCCATTTAAAATTGTTCTTGATCTCAAAGGCAAATTAAACTAAATCATTGAACATTTTCTGAACAAAAGATCCATAGTACTTTTTTATTGTTTGTAGGTGACATTTTAGCGTTTTGTTTAATGAATCCAGTTAAATACGTTAAATCAAATGTTAGCTTAAGTTACATTTATTTATTTATTCAGTTAAATTTTAGTTTTATAGAACATCCCAGTGACGTTCATGACTTTCTATAATAACTAGTATAATAGGAATTCTGATTTCATGTGTGCTTCCCATGGATAATTATGCCATCAGTATTTTACAGTTTGTATAGCATATTTAGAGTGGCGATGACTGGATTTCCTGTTTTCTGAAAAGGATGTTGTTTGATTTTTTTTGTGCATTAATTGTATTTGTATTGTTCATTGGTTCCTGTCTTCCTACAGTACTTCTCTTGTCTGCTTCTGATCTTCCTAATTGAGCTGGTGGCTGGTGTTCTGGCCTACGTTTATTACCAGGCGGTGAGTGAACTTAGACACACTTTTAGACAATATTGCTACAAAACAAAGCTCAAAACCAACCTCCAAATTGCTTTTATGATGGATCTAGTTGTAGAACTATACCCGACTGTTGAGATGAGACATTTGACAGATGACACTGCACACTGCTCACTCTCTATCTTTTTGTTCATTTCTCTCTGTCTTTCTCTTCTCTCGGTCTCTCGCAGCTGAGTGAAGAGCTGAAGCAGCACTTGAGCAAGACGATGACGGAGAACTATGCCCAACCTGGAAAAGAGAGCATCACTCAATCTGTGGACAGACTACAGCAGGATGTGAGAAACCCCAAATCCCAGCATGTTTCTAGGCCTTTTCACCTCTGTTTTTTGTTGTGAACACAAATTTCAGAATGATTATATTGAACATCTTATATAATAAGATTAGAAACTAAAACAAGAGAATGTGGAACATAAATTATTCAAAACACTGCTAGAAGTGGGAAATTCAGTAGCTTTATTTTATTTTATTATTTTTTTATTTATTTTTTTAAAAATTTATTTTTATTTTGCTTTTTTGCTTTTGTTTTATTTCATGCTTTATTTTTTTATATTTTTATTTCATATTTTTATATGTAATATTTTTATTTTGTCTATTTATTTAATTATTCAATGTTTATTTCATCTTCATGTATTTTTTTTTTTTTTTTTTTTTTTTATGTATTATGAATTTATTCTTTTTTTTTATTTATTTACTTTATTGTTTTGGACTTTAGTCCAGCACTTTAAACTAGATGCACTCGACAATCTACTGCCTCTAAATGTCATGAAAAATCCTTGCTGTGAACAAAGTGCAAAAATACAGGTACTTCATACCCTTAAAATACCAGACCACTTTGCACACTGATCCTAACTAACCATAATAACTCCCTCACTTTTACCTTTTAGCTCAAGTGCTGTGGAAGCAACAACTCCTTTGATTGGACACACAGCATGTACATCATGTCCCCGGAAGCAGAGAAGCGGTTGGTCCCTGACAGCTGCTGTAAGACCATCACCCCTCAGTGTGGAAAGAGAGACCACCCCTCGAATATCTACAAGGTGGAGGTGGGTCAGACACTGTTAACCTCAAATCAACCCCCACACAACGTTTACGCAACATGTTTATTCATCTGTACTTAACTTGCTTTACAAAACACATGCTTAGATGCTTCCTCATTGTCAGTGGGAACTACAATACGCCTGTGAACCATATCATCATGAAGTGTTTGATATGCTCCTTGGGAGTCATTTAGACTAGGAAAGCACAGCTGTGAGCAAAGCAGGTGTGACTGGTAACATATATGAGCTTGTAAAGTGTGAGGTAACACTACAGTTAACTGCTGCCAAGCTCTCTGTATATATTCTTTGGGAACTGACCTCCGGTGTGATACATAATACAATACAACACTGGTTTTACTGGCCTCTAGTGTGCCATTAGTTTTACTCTATACGTGATATGTTGTGGCAGTATCCACGATACGGTCTAGTAAATCGCACAATAAAAAATCAGTAACTCTTCATCAGTCTGCAAAATAAATCAATTTACACATCCACATATGCGCATTGACACTGAAAAGAACATGATACATTACACTGAAGGAGTTAACAATGCTGTGGTCTCTCACAGGGCGGCTGTATCACTAAATTGGAGCAGTTCCTGGCAGATCACTTGCTCATTATTGGTGCTGTGGGAATAGGTGTGGCCTGTCTACAGGTAAGCCCCGCCCTCCTCAGGTGTGTTGTGCAATTAAAGGGATAGTTCACTCCAAAAATTATTTACTCACCATCATGTTGTTCTTAAAACACGTTATCTGTATATATATAGTATTATTTATTTATTTAACTTATTTATATTTATGGAAATTTTACTCTGAGCTCAACTCAACATGTATACAGTATAACCTGCATACTATAATTTTTATGTTTATGTCCAATTACTGTGAAGCATATCTCAGAGAAACTGTAGGAACAATGGATCATTGAGGTCTTCTGATGTGGTTCAATAACATGAAAGCCTTCACTAAAATAGCTGATGCAATGACCTGCGGGCAATCGTTTAATGGACTCTGTTTTTGCCCTCGACCGGTAATGCGCACGGTAGTCACACAGAGCACTGCCCGCTGGGTAAAAATAGGTGGAGACCACATGCAGGTTTGAGAGAATGAAAGAAAGAGAGATAAAGAGCTCTTGGCTTTAAGTGCAGATCTCACAGTGAGAGTGCTGCATTCACTGCAGGGGTGCAGAGGGCCATTGATCTGTTTCCTTTGAATAAACTCTGTATATAAACAACACTGAAATGTGACTCCAGCTCCGACCTCATATTGATTCTCTGAGCTGGGAGGGGTGTGTAATGACCATAGATTATACTTTTGAGAAGTTTATCCCACTCCTTCTCTTTTTTGTGGGTAGTAGTGGTTTTAATGTTTTTATATGTTGTTTGGTATTGAAGCTTATTTCCATTTTTTTCTCACAATTTTCAGAAAAGCTTTATTGCAAATTTATAACTTGAAATTGTGAGATATAAACTTGCAATTCTGAGAAGTAAAGCCAGAATTGTGAGATTAAAAAATCATAATTAGCTTTTTTATTTAGGCTATTTATTGCAGAAACAAGCTTGTTTATATCTAACAATTTGAACTTTTGTTCTCAGAATTGTGGATTTATATTTTGCAGTTGCAGGTTATAAACTGGCAATATGTTTTTTTTTCTCAAAATTGTGACTGTATTATATAAACACTGTTCAGAGTTTATATCGACCAATGCAGACTTTTATTCTCAGAATTGCAAGACAAAAAGTCAGAATTGTGAGATTTAAAGTCACAGTAGCTTTTAACAACCCATTATAATTGCAAATTTCTATCTCACAACTGCAAATTATAAACATGCAATAAGGCTTTTCTTATCAAAATGTAAGTTTTTATCCCATAATTCAGACTTTTCTCAGAATTGCGATAAAATAGTCAGAATTGTGAGATATAAACTCAGAATTTGCAAGAAAATCTCAGAAATGTGAGATTAAAGTCACACCTTTTGCTTTTAACAACCTATTAGAACACTGCGTTCTAAAAAAATTTTTTTTTAATTTTTAAAGAAATGTGTAGTGTGCAGTATGCACAGTGTAGTGTATGGCATGTAGGATGCAATCTATACTTTGTACCGGATACTATGTAGTATACTGGACGTTAGTCTTAGTTAGTAGGTAAAAATTGTTTAATAAATTTCCTGAGGTCAATTGAACCTTTTTTTCAGGTTTTAAGTAGATGCCTAAAACTGTAACCGTAAGTATGTCAGAAATTTATGATAAGCAGCGTTAAAGTAGCGTTCCTAGCATCAAGGTCTCAGCTGCTGGTCATGTGATTATTTCATCCAGGAAATGTGAAGCTCTGGAGTGATTAGGTGGCTAAAAATAAATCCTGTGTTGAATTTAATGTAATGATTTTACTGTAAAAAGCCACAGTGTAGCTTGAAGCGGCTCTCTAGAGGGAGCGCTAATTAAATTGATCCTCTTCAGTGATCTTTCATTATTAGCATCATTATGGCTGTAAATACAGTGCTGCTCTGCAGGGGTCTAGAGCGTCGGTTCACATTCATAACATACTGTAAAAAATTGTTTGGTTTGATCTTTTCTGTGTAATCGCAGCAGTGTATCTTTGAAGAAACTAGTTTAAAACTAGTGTGACAAGCCACTCATCATTTAAAGGGATAGTTAACCCAGAATAAAATTATTTCGTCATTTACTCACCCTCAAGTTGTTCCGAACTTATATGAATTTCTTTCTTCTGCTGAACACAAGATTTTTTGAAGAATGTTGGTAACCAAACAGCTGCTGGTCCTACAGTATGGAGAAAAAATACAATGGAAGTGAAACTGTTTGGTTCTCCCTTTAACTTAATATCAGATATTATACATCAATGTCTATAAATGTATAAATTAATACTGCAATTAGAACATTTTTCTTATAAAAACATCTTAATTATGGTGATTAGGTTTAATTGACAAATAAATGCAACTAATAAAAAGCTAGAAAACACACTGAATTTTGTTACAGAGTTAAAGACGTAGCAATAAAGCAGCATTTAACATATTTCACTTCAGAAAAGAACACTCATTAAAATTAATGAGTGAATTGTTTATTTACATGAACTGTGCAAATGAACTGATTTTCTGTTTCCCTGCTATAAAAAAAGTGATAACATACATCAACACTTTATCTTTCCCTGAACATCTTTTTCTCAGATTGTCTGAAGAAAACAATGTATTTCAGGGATTTGTATGTTTGTCTTAAATTACAGCATGCGTCTCTGTTTTGTCCTGGTTTTGTTTGTCTTTCTCTCTCTCTCTCTCTCTCTGTCTTTTTCTTTTTGGTTGTATCTTTCTTATCTGTGTGTGTGTGTGTGTGTGTGTGTGTGGTGTAGCTGGTAGGAGCAGTGCTGACTGCCTGCTTTATTTATCTGCTTTATAAAGAAGAGGAAGAAGACTTTTCTGACGTTTGATTGGCTAGTGCCATTGTTTGACTCCTGAGGCGCTATGCGATGAGAAGGTCGGCAGTTTGAGTTTGTGCTCGTGTCTGTGTGTGTGTGTGTGTGTGTGTGCGCATGTCCATGTGCCTTGTTCCTGTCACTTCATGTCCACCTCATGCTTTCTGTATGACTTGTGTTTGGCTTGAAACCAGCATTCTTACTTCACACATGCTGAATGCTGCATGGCAAAAAGAACAAAAACTCACAACTAATGTCACCAAATACTATTTTATTATGTTAAAGATTTGTGTTTTGAGACAAAAAATGTTTCATAACAGCATAAAGCAGATAACTGAAGATGTTCATGTAAAAAATCAGTATTTTTGAGAATAAGTAGACTCTGTCGACCGTTTACCTGATATAACCTTTTACCTGCAACCTGCTGTGGGTCTCCCAGTGTGTCCGATCTATTTCAGGCTTCTCTCTTCCTGTCTATTGTATCCCTCCCTCCGGACCCAGACTGCTGGAAAGGAGAACTTTTAAAGGTGTCAACATATCTGCTCTGAAAAAAGACTGTTTGTCCCTAGCTTTTTGTGTAGGTCTGCTGATTGTGTTGAAGTCCCATCTCTCGGTTTGTTGTCTGTCGAGGCTTTCTCCCATGCAGTTAATCCCACGTTCATCCGGCTTTATTTTCCTCTGGAGTAGCATTAGAAGAGCTGGCAGACAGCAGTAATACTGCTTCTCACTCAGTGCTTTATGACATTGAGGAGAGTAGCATGAAAAGAACAAGCTTTTTAAAAATGAAAAATGGACACAAGGGAAGGTATTCTGTAGATTTTCTTAGATACTCTTTTACATGCAAGGAAAATGGATGAGGACGGGGGCTTTTAAGCTCCAAAAATAATAAAAAAGAGACATAAAGCATATAAAATAGTTTTTTGGTGCATTATATTCTACATTTGCTAATGACATATGACAGTTACTGTATGTGTAAAGATAATTTTTAGGACAAATTTACACTATTGTTCAAAAGTTCCTCAGTGAGGATTTTTTCCCCAATCTTTTTTTATGGAACAGAAATAGCATTACATTTTAAAAAACATTAAAATAGATAAACTATTTTAAATTAGCATAATATTTCAGAATATTACTGTTTTACTCTATTTTTGATAAAATAAATGCAGTGAGCATAAGTGACTTCCTTCATGTACCGACCACAAACTTTTCAACCATACTAATTATTTGCTGAAATTGATACTTTTTGGTGTATTTTTAAATCTCTTGTGCATATTTGTGTTATTAAACACTCTAAATTGGCATTTCAAGACATATTTGCACCACATTTGGCCCAATTGGCATCAGATATCACTGGTTCTTGTAAATGTCCTTACTTATTTATTTATTTATTGACCCCAAGTGCAAATAAAATATTCATATTCATTTTCTTTGTATTGAAAAGAGCAGCTCTGACATTCTGTAAAATATCTTCAAAAGAAAGAATATCATATGGGTTAAAAAGTTAGAAAAGGTGAACAATTATTAAATCTTAACTTTGGTATAGATTTTGGTTTGTTCACATTCTGAATTAAGTGAAATAAAGCCATTCAGTTACACTGTACCATAAGCAAGTTTTATGAACTAACATGAATTCCGCATTTTTAGTCCATAAACCACCACATAGTGACATAAATACTACAGATCCCATTCTGATGTTCATTTGAAACCTCTAAAAACACTCATAAACCAGAGCTCCTTACTGGCATGTGCCATAAATGCTCATTAGCTACAGCTAAATACAGATTAACCAATTTAAAGTTTATGGTTTTTCCCATAATAGTAAAGCATTATTAAGGTGCACTTCCAGCTCTGGTTTATTTCTGTGTTTGTGGGTAGGATGAGGCTCCATCATTTTTTGTAGAAATGATCGCCCACCAAGAGCCCTCCTAGGACCTGGCTTCCGATTTGTCTTCAGCTTTTTTTCAGAGAGGGAGAGAGAGAAGGAAAATAAATCCTGGCTAGATGTTGAAACTCTCTGTTTTTAGATTATGTTTTGTAATTTGTAGACTGAGTTTGTAGAGGTTTGGTAAGATTCTTATATTTTTATCTCCTACATATTTTTGAGTTGTTTTCCCCACAATTACAGAGGAATATCTCAGGGTGTTTTTTTATGCTGCCATAAATTTTACAACAAATGTACCACAAGAACTCGCCTTTGAAGAGTGTGGCTATGAATTATTCTACCATCATGGCAACATTTAAAAGTGAAATGCTGTTTTGAAATATGGAAATGGGTAAATGAATGTTCATGCTCTCTTCATTATGAGAGTTACCACTGGTCCGAATCTGCCTACATGTTGTAGCCTTCATATAAACACATGCACATACACACACTCCCACACATGCTAATTGACCTAATTACAACAACACTGCTACCGGCTGACTTACACCTCGGTTTCCATAGTAACTGTACACCGCTTCTCTCTTCCTGCGAGCCTTTTATGAAGAGAGTTTCAACAATTGCCACAAGGCTTTTAAAATATCTGTTTTTAAAGGAATAGCTCACCCAAATGTTGCTGCAAATGTGCACACCCTCAGGCCATCCAAAATGTAGATGAGTTTGTTTCTTCATCAGAACAGTTTTGGAGAAATTTTGCTCACCAATGGATCTTCTGCAGTGAATGGGTGCCGTCAGAATGAGAGTCCAAACAGCTGATAAATCCACAAGTGATCCACATGACTCCAGTCCATCAGTTAACATCTTTTGAAGTCAAAATAAAAAGCTGCATGTTTGTAATAAACAAATCAATCATTAAGTTGTTTTTAACTTCAAACTGTTGCTTTCAACTAACATTTGAGTCCTCTATCCATAATATTGCTTTCTCAGTGAAAAAAAAAATATGCACACATCAAGCACCACTTATAAGCAAAAACACTCCAAAAATGAATTGACTGGAGTCCTGTGGATTATTGTGATATTAAGGATTATGATGTTTTTATCAGCTGTTTGGACTCTCATACTGACGGCACCCATTCACTGCAGAGGATCCATTGGTGAGCAAGTGATGTAATGCTAAATTTCTCCGAATCTGTTTTGATGAAGAAACCAACTCAACTACATCTTGGATGGCCTGAGGGTAATTCTTCAGCAAATTTTTATTTTTACATAAACTATTCCTGTGAAGTCTTGAACCAATTGAAAAAAATAAATGCTAAATCTCAAGACTGACATTGTTGGAGCTCTTTTTATGGAATGTTCTGCTGCCTGATGCCTGCCACTATCTCATTCAGTACAAGATATTATGGGTATTTGACTAGACAGATGTCCACCAGACATGAAAATGTGGCTGATGGCCATCTTGTCCAGTCAAATGCAATATAAAGACCAATCTTTATCGTTTTCATGTTACTTTGATACATTTTAAGTCATCTCTGTGTGTGTTTTTCAGATTTGTGGAATGGTGTTCACCTGTTGCCTGCATAGGCGAATTAAACTGGACCCGTACTGATCGCTCGGAAACGTTACATGCCTTTATTACACTCTAAGACACACATACACGGCCTTACTACTGTGTCCATTTTAAACTGCATGACCAAATTCATTTGCATTAATATAAGGGCTTTATTATCTTTATTATCTTTCATTTGCCACATTTTTAGGCAAATGTTGTTAGTGTTATTGCCTCCTTATGATCCTAATAGTCTAGAAAGATGTGGGATATTGCCCTGTAGTCATTTAGGAATAAAATGTCAAGGAATAAAAAAGAAAAAACATTTTTTTTTACTTTGAGTAAATTATAATATATCAAAATATTTTTTTATTAACCACATATTGACTTTAAATAGCTCATATTAAATGTATGTAATGTGCTGCTAGATCTCAAGCAGGTGTGGGAACTTGCTTATAGGCACAAAATACACTGGACCAACATCAAGACCATTCATTATTATATTTTCATAAAAACCGTGTATGAAGCTTGTGGAAAGATCACTGTTTGGCATCAGGTATTATTATTATTCTTGGAAAAAATACCATTATGTCCACTGTATGATATACAATTGGTGTAGAAACAATTTTCACTCAAAAATTGCAAGTCATTCACAAAAAAAATTACAGTGAAGTAATTACTATTTTGGCATTGCAGTAAACCGGTGTCTTTTAAATTCTGCCAATTGTCACACTTCCTGTTAAATACTATCATTCACAAAAAAGATGAAGCTGCTTTTTTAGCCTTAATGATTTTGCCTTAGATGGATTGTCAGAATATTATGCATATTTTATTGAACTGACGAACTCCCATTTAGGGCCATGTCATGAAATGTTCAGCTGATTGAAGGACAAGAATGAGCACCATTCTATTGCATTGCAACACACAAGTCACCGCTGCAAAATCTTAATGTAGTTGCCACAGCAACATCAGCCTTATTGAAATTCAATGTCATTTGGGGAAAAAAATGGTTAGAAAAAGATTTAATGTAACATTCTTGTTTTCTGTTGTACTGAGTACCGTCTGTAATGCTTTATGCTTATGACAGATTATGCATATTTTAAAAACATTGTCAATAAAAACATTGTGCAAATAACAATCTCTCATATGAGCTGCACGTAAGTCTGTAGGTTGTCATTTAAAATATGCAGTTAATCATCCCAGTAGTTGATATAATAGATGTAATATTTCATTTGAAAACTGTTATGTATTTGTAGATGGAATGTGTATGTATTTTCATAAAGAATTTACTTCATAAATTCTTTGCCTTAAGACTGTTGCATCTTTTGTGGGCAGTAGAGATTTATCTGAAACAGCTGAATGTTTACTGTATGTTTTAAAAAAATCTATTTCAAATAAACTGATTTTGTTGATGTATTCTGGTTGACTGCTTGTACTGACGTACTTTAGCCAGTAGATGGAGATAAACACAAATAAATAAGTTTATAAATTGCTTCAAGGACAAGAACTCATCTTCAACTTTAAATTGAAAATCCACATGATTCTCATGTGCTTTATTTTGGGAAAGGACCCATTGACATGCAGCCACTAATATCCGGATAATAACTTTCATATCCGGATAATATCCAGATCCAGATTGTCTTTACATTTGAGCACATAAATTTGTCTCTGTTTTGTGTCTCTGTCAGATAAAAATCTGATCTGTAATGCTTTTTCCCTTGTTGCAAACAAATCTGAGGAAGCTAATTTCCTGGTTCCTTTTTGTGATGATGCCATAAAATGTCATTGTAATATGGATTTGTGTGCATAAGAACAAGACTTTGAGTTATTGGCGTTGTCTTGTTTTTTTCTGCCTATTTAAGAGTTTTAATCTTGAGCTGCCTCAAGCATTTCTAACAGTTCTGTCATCAATTATAAGTAAGTTACTGACAAATTCAATTAGGGTTGAGTAATGATGACTTATGCAACAGATGTTTTCAGCTCACTCACATGCACAATGTGTTTTAAACCACTTCTCAGTGTGCTTTAAGCAATGTAATTGCAATGCATAGATGCAGTTACACTGCAGGGAATCTATCTGATCAGTCCAAGACCCATAAAGTGGATTATTGTGGCTGAAATCCCCCCTCCGGCTCTATCATTTCCTCAGGAAACCATGAATAACTGAGTAAAGCATATGAGCAAGCGCAACACCCCCCACACCCTATACCCCTGTTTAACATTACCAACAAGTGAGAGTGAATGAAAGACAGCTGGTGATACATAACGCTCCATGCACACACCCTGAGCTCAAATCTCTGAGTAATGCCACACCTATCTGCTTCATTTCAGCTGAATGTACCTGGGAGCTGTCTGTCTGGCTGTCTGTTATCTATCTGTCTGTCTGTCTGTTATCTATCTGTCTGTCTGTCCTCTGTCTGTCTGTGTGTCTGTCTGTCTGTCTGTCTGTCTGTTGTTATCTGTCTGTCTGTTATCTGTCTGTCTGTCTGTCTGTCTGTTATCTATCTGTCTGTCTGTCCTCTGTCTGTCTGTCTGTCTGTTATCTATCTGTCTGTCCTCTGTCTGTCTGTCTGTCTGTCTGTCTGTCTGTCTGTTAGTTATCTGTCTGTCCTCTGTCTGTCTGTCGTCTGTCTGTCTGTCTGTTATCTATGTCTGTCTGTCCTCTGTCTGTCTGTTATCTATCTGTCTGTCTGTCTGTCTGTTCTTTATCTGTCTGTCTCTCTCTCTGTCTGTCAGTCAGTCAGTCAGTCAGTCAGTCAGTCATCTTTTCATCCATCTCACAGAATTGCCCACAGTGGAAGTGAAACTGACCTGACATGAATATTTAAACTGTATTGTTCTCAGCAGTAAACATGCTGGAATGTTTCAGTGCCATGATCAAAGCTGGGGTAAGATGTCCGTTTAGGCAACAAAAGCTGCGACTGTCAGCGGGACCAGGACCAGAGGCCCGTCACACAAACTAAAACCGTAGAGTGTGTTCCTGTCAGCATGTGGACATGTGTCAGAACCAAAGCAATCGCAGCAAGAGATGAATAGTGCCAGATGTTGCTGCTTGGATCAGAGCCTGGAAAGATGGCCTCCAGACGTCCAGGGAGAAGAGCTTTCAATCAAACCTAAGTCAGATGAGTGACTGTTTTACATCTGTCAGTTCTTCAATGTTCTAAATGAAATTATGTTTGTCATTGTGATTGACTACAATTAATGCTGCTTTAGGCAACAGTACATTGTTGTACTTGTAAAATGATTGTTTATAGATTGTACATTGTACAATGCGACATTTGGCCTTTACATAATGCCGTTTTTGTGTGTCATAGACCTAAACATATTCTTGATGCAAATTTACGCAGATCCATCAGCAAATGCTTTGTTTATTTAGCTATTTGGCCCTTCCAGCATTGGAATGAAATGAGAGAGAAAGCCACTTAAGTTTGATGTGCTGCCTTACCATCATATATTAATCTCTTCTCCAATTATTTACATAACTTGTTGTTATAACTTTCAGAACAAACCCTCAGAAACAGTCAACCAAAATCCAAGCATGCAGAAAAATCAAAATATTATAGACAGCTAACTAAACATAACATAACTTATTTACAAAACACAATCACACACACCATGATGCTCATTGAATATTTTAAAATGTTCAATAATATAACTCAAAATGGCGAGAGAGTAAAAGGTTTTAGCAGCAGGTTTACATATTTCACTTTGTTTTAATGTTATTTTAAAACCCGTAAAAATTTAAACCTGAAACCAATCAACAACTTACAGCCAATCACAAACAGCCTCAGAGCTGACCTCATTAAATATTAATGTACGTTGTATAATCGGAAGAACTTTCTCGCGCTGTTTACCCCATGTTAAAAATATTGAACAACGACGCCAAACGTGTTAATTGTCGTTATAATAAACACCATCATATTACTTTATAGGTCAGAAGACAAACAGAGCGAATTTACAGTATGTGGCAACATTTCCGTTTCAGTGTTAACTAATCGTATAAATAGGCGCAAAATACAACGCTAAACCCGTGTTTACAAACGAACAGTAGGCTATGAAATCCTGAAATCTGGAGGATTAATTACTAAACCAGGGTAAAGTATAATGAACAGTGTGAGAAATTAACTAGATAACCAAGGATTACAAGAAACCAGAATCCATTTAAATTGTTTAAAAAAAACACCTCAGATACTATTCAAGTCTGCACAAACGCAACAGATGTGCAGGGATATGATACACTGATACATTTAGTCGTTTTTTATTGTTTCAGGTTAAGAAGCTTATTCATCTGGATAAAAGCATATCTCATCTGATGTGGTAAGTATTACCGAACTGTTGAATTATGTATGTGACAAATCAAAAGACTGGCAATGCACTAAATGCTTGCTTTGGTATTGTTTGTATATGATTTGCTTTGTTGGCCCTGCTTTTCTTTTGAACTGATGGGTGTTGCTTGTGCTTTATATTAACTAGGACATTTTGTGTCAGCATTCATGTCATATTCTGTATCTGTTTGAGTATTAAGGTTCAGTCAGTTTATGACCTTGGCACACTCTGCAAATTAGGGTTGTAGAAAAAAAAACAACAGATATTGCACTTCTCTCTAAGACAGATTTATAAAAGCAAAGCCAAGGACTTTTTGAATATTCCAGGGAGCAATTGTTCCAAATGAATAATTTTAACTTGAAAAGCGGATTAATTTTTATTAACCCTTCCTAACCCTCTTTCAATTCTCATATGTGACAAATTCACTTCATATCATGTCTATTAAAAAAGAGCGAGAGAGAGCCTTGATCTTGAGTGACCTGTGAAAGCATTTTTTTCTTTCATTTTTCCATTGGAATATACACAGTATGATCGATTTTGACAGTTGTTTGTATCCTGACTGAAAAATGAATTTAAAATGCAGTGGACAGGCAAGTTCTCGGTTGGCTTGACATACAAACAAAGAAACGGGACAGAATCAATGGTAATATGTCAAAGAGCACATGACGAAATTCAGCTTAGCTGGTCTTTGAGGTAAATCTAACGTTTCAATGAGATGATTCAAACATCTCAAAGCTGTATGATCACTCATGTCAAACAGCGCACAACAAGACTGCAGAAAAACTATATTGACATGAACACCTGGAACACATTTTGTGTGAGCTAAATAGTTCGCAGTTCAAAGGAAACTTGAGCCTTTTTGTTAGAGTAACACGTTTGGTGCTGGAACATCTATTGTATTTATTAATATTAAAATTGTGGAATAGGTTCAGGATGCACCTGAGGATATATGACATCATATCATATCTAGGTTATTTGTAAGTCGCTTCGGATGAAAGCATCTGTAAAGAGTAAATGTTATTTACATCACCACAGAGCATTACATAACAATTCTCTGCCTGTTTAGGAGGAATTTCCTCAGTTCAATCCAAAGTATGTAAATACAGAAAAGGTGGGATGGTTGTATTTTCACTGGAGGCCTTTCAGGTTGAAACCTAGTTCATCATTTAAAGTCTGATGTTTGAGATTTTTTATAGCATTCTGTCTTTGTTGTTAAATGTTGTTATTGTTATGCATGTAATGTATATTGAGTATTGTTGTGGAGTGGAGTTAAAATAATATTCAAGTTAAACTTAATCGACAGCATTTGTGGCATAATGTTGAGTCCTACCAAAATTAATTTTGATTTGTTCTCCTTTTCTTTTAAAAAAAGGAAAAATGTGGTTTAAGGTGTTTGACAAAATTAATTGAAATGGCAGACGGAATTGAGTAATTTTAATAGGAATCTATGCAATCAGGAATTTCATGTGAGGGCAAAAGATTTCTCCACGCAGATTTAGCTGTTCACGCAAATTCACCACGTTGACCAACATTCAGTTGCTTAGATTGAAAGTGACTTCTGTAGACCTTCAATGGAAATGTTTTGTTCACACAATTTGCTGAAGTTTCGCTAATGTGATTTACACTTTTACAGTGAGTCACTTACAATGTAAGTAAAGGGGGTAAATGTGTCTTTATAAATGTGCTTTCTGTATAAAGTTATCAAATTTGACAACTTTGCCACGATAATGTAAACCTTATATCATAAAACAACTATAAACATGACAATTACACATTTACAGAAGTTTGAATCAAATTTGAACATAAGAATCGATGAAGGTGCTTTATAAAATAAGCTTCACATTTCTCCTTTTCTTCCAAAATTGTCCTCCAACAAATGGCCTCATTACTTTATTCCTTTAAGCTAATCTGTTCTGTCCTAGGTACAGTTGATAAATGTGGCAATCATAATTTTTGTGTGGTTCTGTATGGCGACGCTAGTGGCTCAGAAATGACACACTTCACCATTAATCAGTCTTTTCCTAGCAGTTGTGTGAGCAGTTGCTACAGAAAGGCCTGCAGACAGAGGTGAACCTCTTCGTATCCTCATACTTGATCCGTCACCTCTTACTGAGGACTGTGGTGGAGTTTTGCTGGCATATCTTTCTCTTTCTCTCAGGGGAACAGCAGACGTGTGTATGTGTGTGTTCGTTTGTTTGTGAGTGTGTGTGTCTGTGGAACTCTGGCTGACTCGCAGCTCTGCATACCGTAACACACACAGATTCTTTTCCCACTGCACCGCAGTCGTGCCGAGCATTGCGAGACCCTCAGACCCGTCTCACACACACATGCCTCACATTACAACTGGCGTCTTCACCGTTCGCTGCGAGTGTCTGTATGGGATACGGCGGTGGTGGTCGTACAGGGGTCGGAATAATCCACTTCTTGGAAAGTCTGCTTAACGTCAGTGTGAGTTTTAGTGGTTGTGGCCACATGTTAAAACTACAAAATGGCTGATCTTGAGTGGTGGTCCAATTGTGATGCTCCTAATGTCCAGAAGAGGGCACTGTTAGTTCAAAATCGTTGGAAGTGCATTCAAGAGCTGTTATTGTGCAAGTTGCCTCTTTTTCTATTTCGAGGGCAATGTAAATGCAATCTATTTATGTTTATTAAATCTTAAGTTAATTTTTGGAGAAATGGATTGGTACTGTTTATTTAGTGCTTGTAAAGTGAGACGGCCCTGATTCTGTAGGGACAAATACGAGGTTAAAGACCCCTTAAATTCTTCAGGTTGTTAAATATGTTGCTTCAGTGAGCCAGTTCTGAATGATTAACGGTAAATAATTAAGCCGATTATGAGAGAGGGAAGAGAAAGGAAAACAGATGCAGGGGTCTGGGTCGCATGGGCATTAAGACAAATCACCATGACGACAAGCCTTTAAGTGCGTGGATCCAAACGGCGCTTGCCAAGTTCCGCTCCGAAACATCTAAGCCATGAGCGTGCCTTCGTTTTGGACAACAGCATGTATCATGAGGGATCTGGGGACGGAGGCGGACGGAAACCGCAAGGACATTATTGCAATTATTCATATCTCTTGTGTCATTAAATAGATTTAGAGTTGGTGTTCGTTTCAAAGGCCAGATCGCATGCCTTCCATGTGGCATGTTGTTGTTCAGTAAGTTACGTATGGCCATATGTACAGCGTGTTGGGGGCTTGTGCAGCGGACCTCAACGGACGTCCATAACTGGATCACGTTCAGCGTTAACCCACTTGTTCTCGCACAGTCCAAAACCGCTCATTTATATCTTATGACTAGTAATCCCATATGGCCGAACTCGGACCGCGCCGTCCTGCTTCCGCGGCCTCGCTGATCGAATTTTAAGAGAGTTCTGTGCTTGGCACCAATCATGTGACATATTCACGCCTCACGACCATATTTTCCGCCCCAGAGGAAATACAACAGGCCTGCAATAAATCTCGCAATTACACAATAGAAACGCGGAATATGTAAACACAAGAGTTTTAATTGGAAACACATTTGCTGCTTTGCAGCCGAGGGAAGGCAGCTTTCAGTAACGTCTATACAGACTTTAAATGAGTAATTGCCTCAGCCTCTCTCAGCCTGTCTCCATTTTTTTAATTCTTGACAGCCCGCTAAGGAGAGAGAGGCTGGATTTTGCACGAGCGGGGTCCGCTTTGACCCCTCTCGCAAGCGTAGCCCTCAGGGACGCGGGAGGAAGCCTTATTATTTTTTTCTGTGAGGCTACAGAGAGACTGGGAGAAGGACAGGTGAAGAAAAATCGAATGAGAATGAGATGGGGGGGGTCCCAGGTTGAAAGGGGACCTGGAGAGGCTTGCTTCGTACAGGCTGAGAGGGCCTTTTTGGCCTGTTGCCCCATATATATGCGATTGCGGGCGCTTACCTTTACTTCAGCAAATGTGTTTCTGATAAGTCAGCACAGAGATTACATCCACTGAGCTGCTCTGCTCTCTTGTTTCAGACCCCAGCACTCCTCCCACCCGCATCTCGTCAGCGGTCCTGGGTGAATCTCACGAAAACATGTCCGGGTTGCATTTCAGTGCAAAATTACAATGAGAAATTACATTTTTCATAGGAGTTTAAAGCCTATTTTTCATTAGTTTCTTGAAAATTAGGTCACCACATCCTGTATAGTTCATAGTCATTGGTTTTTGGGCGTTTCTTTAAATGATCCTTATAAGATTTGTATTAATTAAAATGAAAATACTTCATTAAGATTTGTATGTTTAAATTCATTGCATATGGTTTTTAAAAAAATATATTAATTATTAATTTAAATATTGTATATACTTATAATATTTTTAATTATATAATATAGTATATTTTATTTATATACTTTTCAAAAGTTTGGGGACAGTGCAATGTTTTAAAAAGAAATCAATGCTTTTTTTCAGCAAAGATGACAGTAAAGACATTTATAATGTTACCATAAAATGTATTTCAAATAATTCCTGTTCTTTTGAACTTTATATTCATCAGGAATCCTGAATAAATGCATCATGGTTTCAACTAAAATATTAAGTAACACTGTTTACAACATTGATAAAATAAATGTTTTTTGAGCAGTAAATCAGCATATTAGAATGAATTCTGAAGGATCGTGTAACACTGAAGTCTGAAGTAATGGCTGCTGAATATTCAGTTTTCCATCCAAAATTCAGCCATCACAGGAATACATTTTAAAATATATCAAAATAGAAAATGGTTCTTGATAATATTTCACAATATTTGATCAAAACAGCCTTGGTGAGTATAATTCTTCATTATACTTTCAAAAGCATTTAAAAATCTTACTGAGCCCAGACTTTTGACACTTGTGTTTTATTTATTTATTTTGAGAAATTGGTGTGCTTACTTGTCATAAAAAGAATGCCTTAATAATCTTAATGGCCTTGAAAATGATTTTCTTCTCCTTTCTTCTCCATTTGGGCTAAAATATGACCTGGACATGTTTTTGACAGGTTTTTTGTGAGATTTGCCTTCTTACTGTATTTTCCAGCATTCAGTGCTTCTGGTGACAGAAAATGAAAATACGGGGTCAATGTTTCGTTTAGAAGGCTAGATGGTTCTGCTGTTGCTATGGACACAGCACTGCTGAATGATTTGCCCATTGTATTTGTCTTCTTTAAAAGTGATGGCGATTTTAAGAGCTTTATTGATGTGCTAGACCTACAGATTCATCTTGCTGTCAATTTAATTATCATTATGAATAGATCTGTGCATATAACTTGAATACAAAGGTGGGGGTCATATTTAGAGAACCCTCTTTAGGGTTTTACTGGGTATAAGAGCATACTTCTTAGGCTTGGCATAATTTCTGCTTCTTTTTCATGGAATCACAAACCCACTGGCCAGCACAGTTGCCTTTTGTTACTTCAGCTGTGTGCTCAAAATAAAGACCTGTAAACCAGTTAAACTTAAACTTAGCCGCAATGGAAATTACTTTGGCATTTGATGGTTTCTCGGCCAAGGGTCACACTCATCCCTTTGCTGCTTTCAGCCAATCACAATGACACAAGCAACGTCATTGGTTGTCAGCCTTGTCACTCAAACATCAAACTCAAGGAATGAACTATGCAATAGTAATTCTTGCATAGTTTGCCAACTTCAAGATATGGAAAATACAACAAGAACCCATTAGGATGTAACCAATATCATCTCAGCCGCGGATCAACCTTTTCACACAGTTCCAAGCGTTCCTCTATTCGAGCCCAGTTGTCAATGGGCTGTTTGTGCGCTGATGTCAGATTTCGTTCCTCGAGTGTGAAGGACAGTCTCATTTGTTCTTGTTTATTATATATCAAATGTAGGAGCACAAATGGCCCAGTAGGTTGCCATTTATATCACACTGGTGTGCTACCATGCGAGAACGCGCTCTCTCTGAGACTGGATTTGCTTGATTGGGCTTTCTCAGCTAGCATTGCGCTTCTGCTCTTTGTTTCCATGTGCCCATGTTTCCACTGTCTGTGTGTCTTTGATTCCAGTGGCAGCTATGGATCCGATCATAAAACCCTTTCCTGTTTTCCCACTCGTACCCCTGCTGCTGCTGCTGTAGTCCAGTCAAATGAAAATGGGCGCAAACACACTACCTTAAACCCTGCCAACCCTGGTCCGGTGGGGCTAAGCCAGCAAACCCCACTATATCAAGTCACTGAGTGAGGCTTCATGGAGATTAATGGCTAGAATGGGTGAGATGACATTTATGAGAAACAACACAGGCCATCCGTATTTGATGAGGAAGACGAGAGCACTCAACGTTGCATTGGAATTCACTTCACTTTTATATTCTGCCACTGGCTCTGATCGATACCATTGATGTGGAACTTGAGGACCAACCAGCTGTTAACGTAACTTAATTGAGTAATTTATCTTTCAAATTCAGACATTTAACCGCTATATCAAGTGTTGTTGGAAAGAAGCAATTGTTTTTGTCTTTTGCACTTAAAGGGATAGTTCATTCAAAATGTAAATTCATAATTTACTCACTCTCATGTGCGCATGTTCCAAACCTGTATGACTTACTTTCTTTTGTGGAACACAAAAAGATTATGTTTTGAAGAACACTTGGGTCATTGGGCCATTGACTTTCATTGTATGGACAAATAAACACTGAGACATTTCTCAGTATCTTCATTTGTGTTTCAGAAAAGAAAGTAATCATACAGGTTTGGTAAATGATGAGAGATTTTTTATTTTTATTTTGGGTGAACTAAACTTTTAATAAAGTTGATCTTCAGTTATAAGATCTTCAGTTATGTATGATCTTCAGTTATGTTGATCTTCAGTTGATCTTCAGTTATATATATCTAGAAGATGGATGTCAGTGTACAGTGTACAGTGTTAAAGGGTTAGTTCACCCAAAAATTTTTAATTCTGTCATTAATTATACACCCTCAAGTCATTCCAAACCCGTAAGACCTTTGTTCATCTTCGGAACACAAAATAAGATATTTTTGATGAAATACAAGAGCTTTCTGACACTGCATAGACAGCAATGCAGCTACTACATTCAAGGCCCAGAAAGGCAGTAAGGACATTGTTAAAATAGTCCATGTGACATCAGTGGTTCAACCGTAATTTTATGAAGCTACGAGAATACTTTTTGTGTGCAAAGAAAGCAAAAATGAGTTTATTCAACAATTTCTTCTCTTCTGTGTCAGTCTTCGCCGCTCGTTCACGAGAGTATGCATGGATGGACTATTTTATCGATGTCCTTACTAACTACCTTTCTGGGCCTTGAATGTAGTAGCTGCGTTGCTGTCTATACAGGGTCAGAAGGGAACTAATCCTTTAAAGGCCATTTGTTTCTACAAAGCACCCAGTATTGGAGGTTATCAGGAGAAGGAACCAAATTAGAATGTATTTGCTCTTTTTTTTGTTCTGTGAAACACAAAAAGATGATGCTGTGAAGTACATTGGTGTCTAAACAGCTTTGGACCCCATTGACTGTTAATGAATAGACAAAAAACAGTGAGCAATTTCTCAAAATATCTTAATTTCTGTGCCACAGAAAGTAACAAAGTCATAGAAGTTTGGAACTCATTAGAGTGAGTAAATGATGACAGAGTTTTTATTTTTGGGTGAACTATCCCTTTAATAAAGACGATGTTGAATTATAAGACACATTTTCTGGAAGATAGATGTTGACGTATAGTGTTAAAGGCGATTTGTTTCTACAAAGCACCCCGTATTGGAGGTTATCAGGAGATAGAGAGCCAAATTAGAATGGATTAGTCACAGATTTAAGCACGTGAATAGCTTTCTCCCAGACCGCAGACCTCCGTGCTTAATGTCCATGATCAATGCCCCTAGACAGCGCTGAGAGATGCTATTCATCGTCATTATAGATGCAGCTGTTTATGCGAGCGCATGTTCGTGTCTAAATGGAGACACATGGAGTCGAAATAACAAGTTGCGGTTGCACTCTTTTATCGCACTCGTGTAACTTTACCAAACTATTTCTTTTAGTGTTAGCTTTATTGGTTCCAAAACATTTATGTAATTTTTCATCACTATAGCAAAAACAGTTACTGTTTCAAACAGGTTTCCTGAAAACTTCCCCATTTGTCATTGGACGATCAAACAGATAGTGCTGCCATTGGATGAGCCAATGTTGCTATGTTGCACTGGTCAGGAGGCTCAAACAAACAGAGCAATGTTTTGAATACCAAGGCGATCAATTTACAATTAGTTTATAGTTTTGTTTTGTTTTTTTTGGAGGTAGAGTTGGCCGTATGCAATGATAATCGGGTGAAATGTTTTTCTGTTTTGTAGTAACTATAGTGAGGTTTTTGTGTTTGGCACTATCAAGAGATCCATTTTTACATGCTATAATTTCATTAGAGACTATGACTGACTCTTTTCCATAGAAACTCGATGGAGTTTAGATAGCAGACTGAACTTCTGTCAGCCGTCCATGGTATCAAATGTTAGATTTTTTTTAATGGTTCAAAGATGAGATTCGGGTCTGGCTCAGCAGTTTTTGTGGATCTATTTTTTTATGAGCAAAGGGCTTCAATTCACTAGACTCCTCACAAATGGACAATTCATGTGTTATTATGTTTAGTAGAGCCATCAAACATTATTTTCTGGTTTCACAATCAACCAAATGAACTGAACTCAGACGCCAAAAGATCTAGTGTGAAAATACCCTTAGAGTCATATTAATTTTACCGTGGTACCATTTAGAAACATTACACTTATGAATTCTTCACACCAACATGTGTCTTTTTCCCATGATCATTTTGGATTTAATAAATCCTTGATTTTTGAAGTCACAGACAAACGATTAGCTGTAAGACACCTTGAAATATTTTAAGAGTGTGAGGAACATCTCCGCTTCCTCTTTTGGTGCGTATCACATACAATTGCATAGCATAAATATTATGAAAAACCTTCAGCGAAAAGGATTTATGGATCACAGATTGACATTATGTCTGGAAGCCAAAAGTGATGCTGAAACCGAAAGCTGATACTGATTTGAGAAATGCCAAGTATTCTGCTGAGGTACAGCGATTTTTACCACACCGGAGCAGATCAGCTCTCCGGTTTCATTTGCGCTCACCGGGGACAGGCGATCGTTTAATCCTATCCCGACATTGCGGGGAGGAAGTGTGATGTGCTCTTTCGAAGCACGAGCTGTGACAGGAACACAGACAAGAGGTTCTTAATGGGCCCGTGGGGAGACAGGGATACCAGTTATCAATCAGAGATGTACAGAGAGCCAACACAGTTTAATCATTAACACACACACACTCACGTTCAGAGATGCAACTGTATACACTATCCGTGAACCTCACGTACTCTGCTCTTTTTTTAATCATAGTAGTGCATAGACAAGATATGTGCTGCATAGACTGTTATTTAATCACTCTACTGCAATGGAAATCCATTATCCGAGCTGTTTATGACAGATGTGATCTGTGGTCTGAGTGTTGCTGTTTTCTGGGTATAATTCCTGTTTGGCTTATCAAGTAATTTTACATTTGTTCCTTTAGCAGACTCTTAGCAAATTACTAACCGTAAGACAGAAATGCAAAATACAAAAAAAAAAAAAAAAAACTGTAAATAATTATTAGGGCATCATGATAAAAGATCCAGTTATTTCAATTAGTAAAGAGGATTAAGAGTGCAACTTAAAAAGAAATAAACAACTGACAAATAAATAAACATTTATACATTTACATTTTAATACAACTGAATCATACATTATCCATTTGTCAAAGATAAATATTTTTATTTAAATGTAATGATTAATTTACTTGGAATATTTAACTATATACTATAAAACATGATGTAGACTAAATAATTATATAATTATAATAATGTTATGAAAATAATTCTATAATAAACATGAAATATTTTTGTCTAATTATAAATAGTGATAATATTTGTAGTTTTATTTAACACACACACACACACACACACACACACACACACACACACACACATATATATATATTATTTATTTTTTATTTTTTTTTTATTATTTTTTCCAAGTTAATAAATTGGCAATTTCTTATTTTCTTTTAAGTAACAAAGTCTTCATCCATTTGCCAAAGGTAATTTAAAAAAAATAAATCATGTGGAATATTTAACTATATACTATAAAACATGAAGTAAGCTAAACAATTGTATAATTTAATTCTATAATTTTAAATAAACTAATAATAATAATGTAATACATTTTCTAACTATAAAAATCTGTTTAGAAGTGAGTATTAATGATATAATATTTATAATTAGACATAACACCTATATTTTACATTTAGTTTAATTTATTTCTATTAGTTTTTAAAGTGACTTATTAATGTTTTTATTCTTCAAACTAATTTCAAACTGAAATCAATTTGATTTCTGATTTTTAAGTGGCAAATGAGGAAAACTGGAAATGTATAGACCATTGGCATGTTAAGATTGTTTTGTAGGTCTCTCTCCTGTACAATAACCTCAATGCTCGTCTTCAGATTTAGGCAGCGCTGTTAGAGCAGGACGGCGCGCTCAACACATGTCCCTCGGGACCCCGACTGAATGCAATGACCTTGTGATGGATTTCAAGAATTTTAAGTTGTATGTGTGTGTGTGTTTGGTCTTTGTTCACAGAGTGTGCTGAATCGACACAGTCTTGTCAGACATAGTGAGGCATCGATCCAGAAGTGACACCCCTGATCCTTGGTACACACACATCCTCAGAGGTTGGGGGTATGTGCTGAGAGCTGCGGACTGGAAATCGCTGAGACAGAGAGAGCGCGCACTCATGTATGGATAAAACATTGCTTCATGCTGCAGGGAGAGAAAAGTGTCTCAGTAGACCAGAAACAGGCTGCCAACGCCCCTCACAAAACCTGCAGTGCTGCTAGAGTCCACCGTGACAATAAAGCCCAATCCTGATGGGACTGGGTTTCCCTGAGGAGGTCAGGTAAAATGGTGCTTCGCAGACATTTCATTTGTATTTTTCTCTTTCAGTTCCTGTAAAAATATATGGAGCAATATACCTAACACTTTGCAGCTATCAATTAAACACTGGCACCCAGGTTTGAGTCCATCCTGGGACAGGTTATGTCCTGGATCCATTACTCTCTCTGTCCCACTTCCTTTGTCGAGTCTAGATTGTCCTATATAGGAAGGCAAAAATAATAAAAAATATTATATTTGGGAAAAATAAATGAATAAATAAATTTTATAATTGTCATTATTGGTATTATTAAAAGAAATAAAAAGCAACAAAAATATTATTATTATTATTATTATTATTTTAAAATACACAAGACAATTCATCATTATTATATTATTATTATTATTATTATACAAATAATTTAGAATTTATCATGCATTTTGTTATTCTCATTATTAGTAGTAGTTTATTAAATATATTTTATAATTTTAATTATTGCTCATTATTAGTAAAAAACTAAATAAATGAAATGCAAAAAGACAATAAAATAATAATTATTCAATTATAATATGCAAGGCAATTCTTTTAATAAATAAATATAAACACATTTTAATATTTATAATACATTTTATAATTATTATTAATGTCTTTTAATTAGTTTATTAGTTTATTAATTTAAAAGACTATACATTTTATGATACAAAGAATACATTTATATTATACTATTATCCACATTAACTTTACTGATCCACCCTTTTCAAGTAAAGACTGAAATACACTACACAACTTTTAAAATCTTTTAAAATTTCAAACCACTAGACATCATACACTTAACGACTTTGTAAATAGTTACAGAGGACAAACTGGGAATCATACATTAAATGAGTATCACACACTATGCCAGACTTTCAGGTCGTTCCGATCACAACAAACACACATGCCAAAAAACACATGCTTTGCTAGGAGGAGCAAGGAGACCCATGACAAATGAAAACAATGTGTTCTAAAATTGTCTCAAAATATTAAATGTGATATTCTCCTACTTTGGATGAAGTCATAGTCTGAAGCTAAAAAATCTGAGTCTGTAACCAGCATTAATTGTGATTTTCAACTGAAATCAGCAGACTAGCTCTGACTTTCAACAACTAGCGTCATCTTGTTCAGACTGTAAATCGGGGCAAAAGTCGTTAGTGTATTCCAGCCTTAACATTGCATGCCAGTAAGTGTGTGTATTTTGAGCATTAATGCACCTGCTAAGCCGTCACCTCTGTATTACAGTCCGTTCTCACCTCTCCCGACTCTTACAGCTCTCGTTCCATCTCAACATAAATTTAACACAATTACCCACCTCTTCACACACACATACACACACACCGGTGCCACATCAGCCTCTCTCCACATGATATGGAGTCATTTTCTCCTACTAGGCAGTAATTACCCAGATAAGGGGCAATTAGAGCTGGTATTTGGTAATGACCGCCACTGGACATGTTTAATTACAGACTTCTCTAATGCTTGATTCCTGTAATAAAGGGATCTCACATTGAGGCAGTACTGAGGGAAAAGAGAGAGAGAGAGAAAGTGAAATCACACCTGCTAGGTGAAGCCCCATGGAGATACGTGAAGTTGTACCCAATAACAATGGGACAGGTTCACAGATTTTTTTTTATTTAAATTTATTTTATTTTAATAAAAATAAAACTTTTTATTTTATTTTAGGCAAATAACTAATTTCCATTAAAATAAAATCTTTTTTTATTTGTTTTATTTTTTAGTTGAATTAATTTAATTTTATTTTGTAAGCAAATAAATAATTATCATAAAACTAAAAACTTTATAGTATATAGTTAAATATGCCAAGTAAATAATTTAATAATATATTTAAATATATATTTAAAAATATTATTTGTCAGTTGGATAAATAAATTATCCTTTTAATTTGACACTCGAATAAAATAAAAGAAATGACAGATTTATTCATTTGAAAATAAAAGCATAAATCACACAACAATAACAAAAAATATAATAGAATTTTTTTTAAATTATAATTATTTAATTTATATAAAGTTTTTGAAATATTTTAAGAATAATTTTTTTTATTATTAAATTAAAAATAAGAATAAGAAAAACAGAATTGTTTCTTTCACTAGTGATCTCAGACCTTGGTGTCCTCTCTGAATATAGAAATTCTTTCAAGTGAATGGAGAAGCAGAAAGTAAGGGCACGTGAAAAAGACAGATGAAATTCTCTGTACAGGTGTATATGTCAGTGCTCAGGCTGATTCTCGTCTGCACGCCGTGTTCCTCTCTGGGTCGTGACCTCGAGTGCCGCTGTGGTGATGTACTGTGATGTGCGCATCAGCGAGACAAAGCCAAGGGTCGAGTCACACGAACGGGGGAAAGAATCCGAGCAAGCTTGAAAGGAGGACCCCCATTTACGGCCCGTCTCCACGCGTCACCCGGAAATAGTTGAGAAAATCTCAGCACACATAAAGTGAGGCTTGTAGAGTAATCAGACAGCTATTCTTAAATCCCACTATTAATAAATCATTACTTCACATAGCACCGGCTATTAAAATCATTAGGGCCACGGACACTGTATATAGGGTGACTGTATGACACCTCAGCAGGGGACGGTTTATGATTTCAGTTTAGGTGGTCTCAGTTCAACCTGAGCGTGAGTTGATGTGGCTCTGAGAAA